>LZPO01108011.1:170397-188491 GCA_001675575.1 Neotoma lepida | reverse complement strand
CTGCCTGCAGTGTTGGTTGCTAAGATTGAGTCGGGAGTGAGGAGAGGGGCACTGACATCTAGTGGCAAAGGCTAGAGATGCTGCTACATCCTAAAGGACAGTTCTTCACAACTCTAAGTCCATAGCGGTCTGGAGAGCATGGAGTCATGGGGCACACCCACACAGCACCGCCCAAGCACAACTACTGAAGGATGGAGTATGTGGCTATGGGTCACAGGCATCCTGGCTAGAGGTGAGAGTGCACAACCACAGAGTCACAGAACCCCAGATGCTCAGGGCTGGAAAGAAACTCTAAGGCCCAAACAAAGCTATCCTCAGCCATTGCACAGAAACGGTGTGAGCCAAGAAGCTGGACAGTGCCACCAGTGGGTTTGTTAGATAAGCAAGACACACAGCCCCAAAGAGAGTTCTTTTCCTGGAGTTTGGACCTAAGAACTTTTTTGAGATGAGCTGGGAATGTTACTCGGTGGTAGACTACTTGTCTAGCATGCTCCAGGCCCTGAGTCTGATACTGAAAAGATAAAGTCAGACCAGCTGGGTGTGGTAAATAAATCATGTCTGTAATCCAAGCACTCAGAAGGCAGAGGCAGAAGGATCTTGAGTTCCAAGTCTGATTTATATATAACTAGTTCTACTTAATGAGAAATGATCCCACCTGCATCCCCCACCCCTGATGCAACAATAAACAAACAAGTAAACAAACAAACAAATNAATTAATTAAATAAAAGCAAGTTGAGCATAATGTGGTGGTGCAAGCCAGCTGCTTGGGATGCTGAGGCAGGAGGATTGCTTATCCAGGCATTCAAGGCCAGCCTGGGCAACAAAGCAAGAACATACCCCACCTCCAGTTCCCAGAGAAGCTGTCAATTTGCAGAGACTGGAGGGTCATTGGAGGCCATTTGTACACTAGCTTCAAGAGGGAGCAAGAAGTTGATCCAGCAGACCATGCTGACTATAAGAGAAGCAGCAAACCGCCCAGGAGGGAGGGCCAGCCAGACCACAGAGAAACCCCTGGTACCGNTGGTATCTAGTCTCAAGACCACACAATGAAATCCCTTCTTCTTTCCTCAGAGAAACTTCATGGTCCAAACTATACTAATTTGAAAATTTGCATTTAATTGATTTACTTCTAACAATTAACATATTAAGGAGTATTTAAAGATACATATTAATAATCCAAGTGGGGGAAGGAAAATTTCAAATTNCTTAACTTATAGCTCATATATATTAGTTATTTTCTGACACAGGATCTCAAAGTCCAGACTGGCCTGGAACTTACTCTAAAGACCATTCTGAACTGTAATTCTCCTGCCTCAGCCTTCCAAGTGCTAGGCTTCTAGGCATGCTTAGTTCATTAATCTTGGGGGATACACTTCCCTTCAAGATTAGAGTGTTATCTGCCTCCTTCTTTGGAGGTCCTTGATTTTAAGGGATTATAGTAACTCAAATGCTATAGCAATCTGGTATCCACTCTATCATACCTCATTGAGCCTGAGCCAGCATGCCCCTCCTCCCATTGGTTGGTTTAAGAACAAGTATACTGTTCATTCAGCACATGAGATGAATGTAGCGATCACCAAAGNCTTTTGGGAACATGGCTCAGACACCTAGGAGAAATACTGGGAGAGCTGGTTCCTCTTGCCCTTTGCTGCTGAGTATTTTAAATATGATTGTGATGCTTGCTGCAATTTCAGGAGGTAAAAGGTGGTCAAGTAGCATGGCTGATTAGCAGGTCTCTTAGCTCCTGCACCTGTGGGCTAGAACCACTGATCTCTGAGTCTTTTTTGTGAGGAAAAAAAAAATTGTCTTCATCATTTAAGTGATAGATGCAAAGATATGGCAGGCTATTAATCACAACTCAATCAATNTATCCAGAATTGAAAGAGACTTAGTGGTCCTACGTGCAGTGTAATTCCACTCTGAATTATGTAGTGGAAAGTACATGGATNTGGAATCGGTTTCTGCTCCAGTGTCATTATTTCCAAGCTAGGGACCCTGACAAGTTGTTTCATTTTTATCAATCTTACTTTCTTTATAAGTTGAAAGAAACAAAAATACAGTTTTGGGGAATTAAGTGAGATAAAGTAGTGTGGCTGGACCACACCAGGGACACAATACAAGCTATCTATGAAGATTATTATCCACACGAAAGAAACACGGACTCTGCTTTAGTCATATTACAATTATGGTGCACANAAAAGGCAGCTGTGAAATACAAAGCAAAACAAGACACACGAAACAGCCAAACTACAGGAGNAACAGGAACATGTGCTGTCAGAGTCGAGGCAAGAAAATCTTAATGAGCAAAAGAGGAATTGGAATCCTGGCTAATTTTTACATTTTTATAATGTTCTGAATTTTTCAAATTCCCTACCAAAAATTACTGCCTGCACAATCACATAAAACTCATAAAAACACACTGTGAAGTTCTTAAATAATTTAAAGAAAAGAAGCAATTAAAAATCCCACTGCCACATTTTCTTTTCACAATAGTAGAAAACTTAGTAGCCTCCTTAGTGGGTAAATTGGGGTGCATCTACATGGTTGAACAGTCTGAAGTTATTAAATGCTTAAGAACTGTGTAGCAACATGGAAAAATGGATACATTAATGGCTTTATTAGTGGTCAGACTTTAGAAGATTGTTGGATTCCCATCCTATTTATAAGTTGTCATGATTTACTACAATATTGTTTTGTAATAAAAAGCTAATGAAATCAAAGAAAATAAGTGTAAAATTCGATCAGAATATGTGTGACTTTGGGGGTCTAGTCTTTTCTCTTGTGGTTGTAGCTGTAGAACTAGCTGTCTCTCCCATCCCAGGCAGATCCCCAAGGCAGACCCATCGACTCTCTAGAAGCCAGACCGTGGAAGTCACAGCTCTTTCGTTTGCTCAAACCAAGTGGCAACTAACTCACTCACTTCACAGCGTATTCTGGGACTGTCCCCATGTCTGCCAGGGATGATAAGACAGGGGACTGGGTGCGATTTTTCTCTCTCTCTTCACTGATGTTCATATTCATGAAACAGATGTCACTCAAAGAGGGTAAACGGTCTACAGAGTCTGTGTGGGGGCCCCAACTTTTGCGTACAAGTGAAAGAGATTCACTTTTCTCTCTCGATTTAGGGGCGCCTGCTATCCTTTCCTCCTTAAGTGCCACGCTGGGCAGGCCCAGAACTAAAGCCAAGAGGCCTGTGAACTCGCTTTCACAAAAGGGACAAGTGCTATAATGCCCTTTGGGGAACAGCGTCTGGTCAGAAGGGAGCCCCTGTCCTGGCAGGCGACAGCGGGCTCTGTGGCCTCCTGCACAGCGCTCCAGCCACCCATTTCCTCTTCCCTGTGGGGCCATCTGTAACCGGGCGGGGAGGGGCGGGTCCTGGGTGTCGCCGCGCAGAGGCTGGTCAGCTGCGTCCAGTTAGCGGGGACAGGCTCCGCGCACGGAGTCAGCGCGTAATGGGACCATGCTGGGCCTAATGGGAAGCAGCCGCCGCGCCGCAGCCAAGCCCCTTCCCACGGGGCCAGAGAGCGGCCGAGATAAAACGCACGAACCGCGAGAGGAGCTTTGATTCCAATACGAAACAAATTATTCCTCCCGGAATGGAACAAAATCAGTCAGGGCGGAATCTCACGGCCGTCATTCCTCCCCGCCAGCCTCTGCCGGCGGCCCAGGGGCCTGACGACCCGCGATTCTGGGCAGGCATGCTNCTCTCAGAGCTGGAGCAGACCAAGTCGACCCCAAGTCACCTTCAGATCAGTGGTCTTGAAGCTTGGGCAAAGGCTCCTCAGAGGGGCCAGGTGAAGTTTGAATAGCTGGGCGCCACCCCTAGAGTTTCTGGTTCCATAGGTGCAGTGAGGGTGGATTTTCCAGGTAATTGGGGCTGTGGTATCACTTTGAGAGCCATTTGACAGGTGGGAACAGGTGAACAACTTGGCCTTTGGGTCCGTCCTCTACCCCCACACCCCATATTCAGATGGATAAGTTGTAGGGAGTTTTACAATAGGCCATTTGTTCAATACCACCCCTCCCCCTCTACACACAGATACACATANACAAGGGCCCACCAGCGGACAAATAAACACACCTTGTATCATAAGTCCCTGATAAAGATTGAACCCAGTGAGACTTGTCCCTGCAGCCTGTGCTGGTTGGTGTGTGAGCAGCTGCCAAACCCCTTTGAAAACAAACCAACCAAGTAAGACCTCCAGGCAACCCCTCCCGATAAGGGTGTTTTGCTCCAGTTGCTGTGGCTAGAGAAGGTTCCTGGCCCTGTGTTACCTNGTCTGGGCCACAAGNAACTCCAGGCAGGAGCAGTTTGGGGACGAGGGTGGAAGTAGGGGGCTGGCAACAAGTTGAAGAGTAGCAGTTCTTGCTGAGGTGACCAATTGGAGCTATGCCTGGCTCCTTGGAATCAGGGTTGGTTCCTTGGAAACCTCGGGTTTCCAAAAGCTTGGCAATGCCTGNGATGTAGGGTCTCTGGGATAGCTCCCCTTTCTGCTTTCCCCACAACTCTTCTCCTCCCTGCTCTTCCTTGATTAGGGGAAAGAGCTGGTGGCTGATAAAAGGACGATCCGTTTCATACGCACCTTAGGGTCCATGCAAAGCCAAGCCTAGAGTGGTAGCTCAGGTGCTTCTGCCAGGGACAAGTCCCTGAGGTGATACTTTTCTTTTTATATTGGACCCATGCAGCCAGACATTTTTGACATATCTNCTGGTTGATTGACTGCTTAGGGAAAACTACCAGAGAGGCAACACAACAAAGCAGAATGAAGACATTCCTTCAGCATACCATGGACGGGGCAGGTTTGGGTCATTGTTTCCCAGCTTGAATGGGGGCTAGTCTCTTCTATGACCTGAAGGCAAGGAGATAGGCTAGAGACTCTTTCGTGAGCGTCCTGAAGTTTGGGACTGTGGATGGAGGCAAGCATGGTCAATACTGTCCAATTTGGAGAGTTTTGAGACTGCCCTGACAAAAGATCCCAAAAANGGACAGGGAATATTATGTCTGAGATCTCCAGAAAAGCAAGTTTCTTTAGGAATTTAANACAACATTTAAGAGATTCAGAAACTATCAAATGTGAATAATTATGGCTTTTGAAATTTAGATTAATATGCTAGTCTCTAGATGAAAATAAGCTATGTAAAGACCATTTTAAATACATATTTTATTTTTTATGTGTATGGATGTTTTGCCTACTTGTATGTCTGTGCACTATATGTGTGCCTGGTACCCGAGAAAGCCAGAAGAGGGCATCAGATCCCCTGAAACTGGATTTACAGATGGTTGTGAGTTGCCATGTGGGTGCTGAGACTCAAACCTGGTTCCTCTGGAANAGCAATCAGTGCTCTTAATCTCTGAGCCATCTCTCCAGCCACCAAACACCATCTTTTAATAATTTTCCTCTTAATTTTGGCTACTTTTAGTCCATGTAACTAGGGAATGGCTAAATTGGCTTATTGTTCTGTATCTGGTTTTTGCCACAGAACTCAACCTCAGCTCGCTATTGGAACCAGCATGGTTATTTAAAAACCCCAAGTGTTCTGGCCCACCCTCCACATGGAGCCTGGGAAGAGTCATTTTTTTTTAAAGCTACCTAGATACTTTTAGACACCAGTTAGGATCAGAAACTCTTGAGTAAGTGTGTTGATTTCTTTCTTGCTGTGATAAGACTCCATGATTAAGTCAACTTACAAAATCAAAGTGTTTAATTGGGCTCATGGTTCCAGAGGGCTAGAGCCTGTGATGGTGGAGTGAAGACATGGTGACAGGTGGCTGGAACAGCAGNTGATCTACAAGCAGGAGGCTGAGGAGAGACACTGGGAGGGGCATGGACTTTTGAAACCTCAAAACTCATGCCCAGTGTCACACCTCCTCCACAAGGCCACACCTCCTAATCCTTCCTTAACAGTTCCACCAACTGGGGACCAAGTATTCAAACATATAAGCTTATGAGGGCCATTCTCATTCAAACCACCACAGCAAGTGAATGATTGGATTGGTTCCAGACTAACAATAATAAGAACTTAGGGGGCGTCTGCTTACCTGCTTCCTAATGAATGCTAACTGATCTCTACCTTCTGGAAGGGCTCATAGTCAGACCCTTTTCCTCAACAACAGTTCCAGTTGACAGGACCAGGATAGTACTTGACCCTGCTCATCAGATAGCATGGCTCTTGCCTCTTATAACAACACTCAGGAGACTAAGTTACAAAGATGCCATGAGTTTAAGGCTAGAATGGCCACATAGCAAGTTTCAGGCCAGCCTGGGGTTACAAAGTGAGACTTTTTCTCCAACATTATCTATCTATCTATCTATCTATCTATCTATCTATCTATCTATCTATCTATCTATCTGCTTATCTATCTGCTAAAAAACCTTTCTCTATGAGGTGTGTGTGTGTGTGTGTGTGTGTGAATTTGAGATTACAGGATTAGACTGGTTGGGTTAAAATGGGTTTTGCTGTTTTGTTTTGAAGACAAGGTCTTGCCAAGGGAGCTTGCCCTGCCTTGATGTAGCCCAGGCTGGCCTCAAACACATGTATCCTCACGCCTGAGTTTGTTGCATGCTGAGATTATAACATATCACNAAACTTGGGTCTAAATTAAAGTTTTAAAATTAGGCACAATGTGGTGGCACATGCCTTTAATCCAAGCTCTTGGGAGGCAAAGGCAGACCTCTGAGTTTGAGACTGACCTCATCTACACAGTANATTCCAGGCCAGCCAAGGCTACATAGTGAAACCTTGTCTCAAAACAAAAACAACAACAAAAAAATAATAATTAAATTCTTTTTGAGTTTCTTTTCTAGAGGGAGGTGTTCTAATNATCCTATCCCTTATGTTAGATAGATTTTGGAAGGTATTTTGTATGGCAGATCAATAAAAGGCTACTTTTATTGTAGACATAAAAACAGAACCCAGTGAAGTGCAGTGTTGCTGGAGCTCATAGGACATAAATTCAAGCCAAATGGGCCTTTTCAGCCTGGCTACTTGAGCTGGTGAAATGAATCAGATCAGTTACCTTCTGAGCTCTAGAGACCAAAGTAAATTGTGTGTGTATGCGTGTGTGTGGCCACAAATGTACCTTTTATTTTAGAAACAAAAATATCATTTCTGACCCAACAATAGCCGGATCCCTGTGAATGAAGGGTTTGCATATTTTCCTGTTTTAACAACCCAAGCCCAGGCCTGATTGTCAGTAGGTCATGAACAGCCCAACCAGCGTGCTGGAAACAACTGCCTGAGCCCTGAGAACCTGCGCCCGGCTTCGTGCCAGAATTTGGGCTTGTATTTAACAGTAGTCATGAGGTCAGGAGTTGAGGGAGAGGGCAATTGCAGTGATCCCAAAGCCCATAGCTACTGCCAGAAGCAACAGCCATAGCNGATATGGAGACAGAGGCAAGAGGAGTGGTAACTACCACANGTTGGANCTTTCTTTGTATGGGGACCAGGCTGAGGGTGTAATTATTCACTCNATGTAGAAGGCATTATTATTGAAATTTGTAGGCAGCAGTTCAGAGAACGTAAGCAGTTTTTCTGAGGGTCAAGTGAATGCATGTTTGACCCCTACCCTTACAAGGCATTGCACAAACTCAGGTCACAAATAATGTTTTGTTTTCAGTTTGCCTGGCTTTGGTCCTAGAGGTAGCAGAGGATGGGTGTTCGGCTGCAATACTGATTCCTGATGGTTTTCAAACCATTCTTCCCATCAGTCCTGTTCCCTGGGTCTCGAGCAGAGGGAGGTAACTGTCAGAAGCATCTAGAAGGCTCTTTTATAAGCAAGGCAGTCATAAATTTTTGTTTGGATTCTTTGTGTCCTGAGAANGGGACCCTAGCTCTCCTTATTAGATTATTAAAAGAGTTAATATTTACTGATTAACTACTAATTGTGTAGCCAAGGAGTATGATTAAGGAAATATTCTTGGTCATGAAATAGACTTGGTGGTTCATCCATTGGATGGGCTATTTAACAGTCATTGCATATTTTTTTTTCAACAAGATCTGGAGAAATCCATACAGACAAAGTTTAAGACAAGCAGGACACAAAACTGAAAAATCTCACTTGGGAGCTGAGGCAGGAGGAAACCAGCCTGGGCTACATATATACCAAGACCCTGTAAATTCTATGGACATTACAGTCTGTGAACTAGGGTATTGGACTTATTTTTATTACAACATATGAATAAATGACAAGAGAAATGTTACCAAGATATTAGCTGTGGTTACCTTCATCAGAGATGGCTGGAATTACTGTAATTTTGGTGGTGTAGGGGGTGGGTTGAGAGACTGAAGGGGGGAGGGAGAGAGAGANTATTAATACTTTATTTTCCCTATTTCCAGTTTGAGTTATTTTTGTAACTAGAGGGAAAAGTGAAAATGTGTGCAGTCCTGCTAGAAACGCACAGGTGTGATTACTGATTTCTACCGCAGCGTGGATTGCAGTCGGTGGGACATTCTCCGCCTCACTGCCAAAGTCCTTTTTAGAGCCAGGATGAGACATCTGAAATCGGTTCTGTCAGCAAACCCGGAGGAGGGCCTGCGGTGTGCGGGCAGAGAGAGAAGCCCTCCCTGTCACTGCAAGGCTGCCCATTTGTTAGGGGGAAACAAATGCATTGCAGGAATTAGGAGGCGCCTAGAGCCAAGGCAATGTCCAAGTGGCGTTAAGAGTACNCCAGAGGCAGGCTTTTGGGCGCGCGGGTCTGGATGCCTGAGCCTCATCAGATCGGTGGTCCGGTGGCTCAAAGGCCTGAGCACAGCCTGGGGCTCTCCCTGGGATCCCTTGAGTCCGCCAGTGGCCTGCAGCTAAGGGTCTGGCAGGCGCTGCCGGGTTGCGGCTTGCCTTGGGGAAAGCTGATCGTCCCCGGATCCCGCGGAAACCGCAATGCAGCAGTTACCAGCGCAGAGCTGCAGTTGACTTCCAAGCTTCTAGTTTGACCACNTAGAGTCTCGGGCAACCGTGGGGAGCTAGTATAGGTGGTTGCTGAATATGGGAGGGTTCGGTAGTTGAAGGTGNGACATTCACTTTGGAGATCNAGTGACAGTAGGGACGCCTTTTTCTGCACTCTTTCAAGGCTGCAGCTCCTCAGTGGCAAAGGAGGTGGAGGTGGTATCGTTTGGTGCCAGCAGAGGGCAGCCTGTAGGCCGTGAGGCAGAACAACGACCTTGCCGAACCTCAGGCTGGGTTCCAACGACCCGACCCTGCTAAGTAGAGGTGGCCTTGGAGCTCCGAGAGCAGCAACCTCTGTCGGAGAAGCCAGACGCGGAGGCTCAAGGGCACCCTGTGAGATGCGGTTCAGCTACAGTCCTCGGACAACCTCACTGTGCAACAATGAGGGCTTGCAGGGAAGGGGACTGGGCGGGAGGACTAAGTGCCTAGAAAAGAAAGCAAAGGTTCTGCACCCAGGAAACGTATGTTTCCCCGCAATAGAGTCCAAGCGTCTGGAAACCTAATGATGTTAGTGAACGCTAGGGAGAACTTGGCAAGGGAAGCCAGAGGCTAACAGTGGGATAGCTCCAAAGTGGAGACACGGAGCTATCAGTAACCAGGTGACCCGCTCTGGGGGCCAGACAAACCTAACTGGGGATTCCAGCCTTTCCTTGGCCATTTTCTGGGTGTTGAGCTGAAGGAACTCACTGCTCTGCTCTATTCTCCTAGTAACTACTGCTGTGAAATGGGCATGGTCGGCCCTGGGTCTTAGGTTAGGGATTCCAGACAGCAGGAACTAAATGAATTCAGGTTTCTTTGCTGTTCTGGTTTGGCTCTTGGGGAACCGATCTTTGCTCCGTGCCTGAGTTGCTGCCTCAGAAACCCAGGTGGAATTTGGGATCTCTTTGCACAAGGTCAGGCCACTGCCTGAATGCATCAGGGAGCGCCCTATCAGCTTTCTCTCCAGCCTGGAACTCTGCTGTAATGAGTACTTGGGTCACTCAGATCTGGAAAGGATCGTTTGCAAAGGAATGGAAAAAAAAAAATCTGTGCTTGCTATGGTGGGTCTCCAAGGAGGCCTGTCAAAGGGCCCAAAGGTCCTACCTAGCTGGGATCCCTTGAAAACACTAAATAAACCCACTTTAGAGAGCTTTGGGCAGCAGCCAGGATCCCAAGAGCTTTGGCTANTTTCCGTCTCTCACAGATTGGTTGAAAACGGGCCCTGTTTGATTGCTCTTGGCTCTTTTCTCCTTCTGTAAAGTCGGAAAGGAGAGCATTTCCCAGGGTTGTTGTGAAAACTGTGTTTGAAAATTGTAAAAGCCTAANTGTAAGTCATCACTGTGACTCAAGAGTAGCCAGGCCTGTTTACTACCTGTGTTTTGCCCGCTAGACAACAGGATAGATGCTAGAATCGTTCATTCATGTGCACACGCATCTGCATCAGTCCTGCTTTTAAATCAGCATGTTTGTCTCTCTGCAAACATAACAAACACATTGACAAGGATGCTTGACCAAGGACACAGATACAAGACATCCTCCTACAGTCAAGAGCATACACACTGTACCTAGCAGGCCAGCCAAAGGTCTACGTTTGGAGGCAGGGTGTATACATTGTTCAGGCGCCTATTTCTCCCTAGCTAGGTCAATGGTTCTGGGGAAGTAGGGTCTCCTGTGCTACTCTGGGGTGCGGAAAAGGCTGGATCCGGGTCTGTAGGTCAGCNCGACTTGGCGCCACCCGGTTCCTTTATCTCTCANCTGCAGCTCCAGTTTCACTGGGGACAGAGACCCCAGAGCTGGTTAATGGGGGAAGGGAGCCAGAGAAGGAGGTGGTAGAGGGTGGGTGCCCTGGGCCTTACTTCTGGTGTCTGTCGACTTCTCCAGGTAAAACCATCCCGGGGATAAAGTATTCAGCTTCGGGACCATTGCATGGAGCCTCCACCCCATACAGGAAGTAGAACTAACTTGGTGACTTGGGAGAATATGNGGCTCTAGGATCCTTTGGAACTGAGGAACCTCAGGACACTACAAGGCTTGAATGAACCTCTGGGTGGCTGCAGGATAACTCTCCATTTCCATACCAGCCCGGTTGCTTGCTTCTGCTCCTCTGTTCCTTCAAAGGGGTTCGGAGCAGCAGGGCNCTCAGGAGTGTCTAGGGTGCCACGGGGAGCCCAAGGCCATTGTCACGAAAGTTACTCAAGCAGATTTAAGTTCTGCAGAGACCCAGCTTTCTAAATCACAGCAGTAGATAGCCTAGGCTCCTAGCCTCTCTCGTGCCTTCTCTGCATAGGGTTTGGGCGAACAGAAGACACTGTCCAGACAATTTGAAATTCAGCAGGAGGGGACAAAGAACAGCAAGCACATAGTTATGGCAGCACGGACACCAGACAGAATCGGATAGGGACAACCAAGCCTAGCAAAGGCTGCAAAGGNTAAACACTATTCCTCCTATGAGAAGCCGGTCCACAGGGAGCGCAGCTCTTCCCCAACCAAGCCTCTAAATAGAAAATAAAAGTGCTGGTGAGNATGAGGACCGGCAGAAATCTCTTAGGGCAAACTGAGTTTGGGAACCGAGACAGGCTGTGGCCCCTGTTTGGTAGACCCACGAGGTCAGCAGGTTGGAATTGTCAACTCTCCACGCGGAGTTGAAAGGGGCCATCGGGACGACCCTCTGCCCCCTCCCCCGGGATTCCACAGGGCCCTGACCCGGCCTTTATCTCAGCACGGTCAGCAGTCGCGGGGGCTTCAGGAAAGAGGACAAAGGCCCCGTGTCACCACGGGGCGGGGGCCGGTTTCCTGACTCTCTGCTCACTCTAACAGCCTTTAGTGGTAGTTGGGAAAGATTTTTCAAAAATACGTGGAGAATTTCCTTTTTTTTTTTTCCTTCTACAAGCAAACAACAAAAAGGTAAATGGCCAATGCTCCTTCCCCCTAGTCCACAGGGATGAACGTTTCCTGGGACCCTGCTTTTCCCTTTTGTTTGTCTGCCCAATGTTCCTTTTACACAGATGAGAATCTAGGGAAAGGCTTGCGTTGTTTGATGTGCTGGTAGTATTTACCAAAGACAGCTAATCAGGCTGTGGTCTCAGTTTGGTCTCCCTCGGTGCCTGGGGTCAGATTGCTGCAGTCCCGCTGCGGGCTTCCCCACTCTCCCAGGATTCCTACTCTTGCCTTACAGGGCAGACTACTTTAGGCTCAGACCTGCCCGCTGAATCTTTTCATTCCCTCATCCCCAAAGTATGAGTAGGNCTAGCTGAGGAGTTTCAGCCAAAGTCAGAGGGTCTGAGCTTGCAGGCTGCCCACAAGAGGGTGGCCACGTCCCTGGAGGCCCAGGATCTCCCCCGCCCCTTTTTTTTCCAGCAGCTAGTCCCGCACTATCTCGGCTCCGCCTCCGCAGTCCAGCGTCTTCCACTGACTNTCAGTTCAGCCCGCATCCTGCGTTTGCCCCTCCTTCCCTGTTTCTACCCAAAGGCCCAGGGAGCTTCACCCACAGGCTAACAGCCCTCCCCCATCTCCCACAGGGGATGGCCACCTTCTGCTCTTCCGAAAAGAGTAAAGGAAAANCCCCAAACATTCCTGCATCAGTGAAGAGGGTGACCTATGGAAAAACATCTTTCCCAGAGAAAACTTCGAATATCAGAGAAAATGGCCTTGAAAAAAGCAATAGGGAGGTTTCCAGGGCAAGTCTAAGANTTCATCATCTGTGCCCTCAGGGATCAAGTGTTCAATGCCATCAATGCCTCATTCCTGATGTCAATGGACTGGGCAAGGCAGATACCATCAGCTGTGCCTGGACCCTGGTAGGTGCTGGCTTGTCTGGGTTCCTGGGGTGCCCAGTGGTGGCCTGGCAATGACAGCTGGTGGGACCTTCTGGAGTTATTACTAGAGGCTTGACCTTTCTCTTTCTCTCCTCTTCCATGAATGAGAAACTTACTCAACAATAAACTAGGTATTTTGAATCAGAATACTTAACTATTGTAATCACACTGGTAGATCGCTGTTCTATAGATGAGAAAACTGAAATCTGGAATCCACATTTTGCCAAAGTTATAGTTATTAAAGCAAAGTTATAGTTATTAAAGCAAGACACCTGGCTTCCACGCCAGTTCTTCCCAGTGTACAGACTCCTATCTGTGTCTCATCCTCCATGAGCCATCTCTCTGAGGTAACATGGACTCAGAACAAGGTGTCATGACTTCATCTCAAGCCAGAACCTGGGCCACAAATCACAGTTCCTGCTGAATGGTCAGCCTAAACTCACACTCAAGGCTGCTCTTTGTCTCAGAGTTGAGTGACTCACAGAGCCAGGTGGCAGCTAGTGTCACCTGCTTTCGGGTCTCCTCTGAGGATTTCTGGGGCTAGTGATCTGCAGCTGCTCAGTCTTTGGTCAGATTTTTAAGTACTCAATAGTGTGAGCTTGGTTCCCGGGACCCAGACACTCCTTTGGTACCGCTTGGAGCCCTCTTTGTCCAGAAAGCACACAGTCACTGACGCACTTGATTTGAAGAATCATCAGGGGAGAAGGCAGGGCATAAATACTGCTTCTGTCAGCTTCTTCCNGTTGGTCCCTATCCTATCCTATGACAGAGAGGTTCTGGCTCCTGATTTTAACCCTTCCTGCAGGTTCCAAGGGCTACTCTGAGGGGGGCTGCCACATAGTAGTGACAGGCAAACAGGACACAGTTAACTGCTATTTAAATAAAGTAGGGAACATTTTGGTAATCTTGAGCTTGACCAAATCACTTTCTGGCCTTGGGACCCCTCTTCTGGGGCCAAGGTTTTTAGTCATCAGTTGGAAAGCTCCAGGCCTTCTTCACCAAAGTACTTTCCGATGAAGCCTGCATTTGCCCCAATTTCTACCCACCACTAGGGGGCTCTACATGGCTGATTTTTCAGTCTTGGCTTGCAAGGCAATGCAAAGGCTGAATGCCCCCAACTTCAGGTGAAAGATTTTGGACATCTTGCCCATCAAGCAGGGGTATAGAGCTGAGAACTCTCCACTGATACCCAAGAGAAAATATGCGTCCACACACTGGAATGAAATGTGGAGCTATGCTGATGACTACTTNNGTCCCCTTCCCACAATTCCTCAGTATATCTCTTGCATTGGCGAAAATGTCTCCCTAGTCCCATAAGAGAATTGGATATCCCAACCCACTTACTTTAGGCTTTTAGGGAAAGCACAGGTAACTGTAAAGAGTCTGGATGTAAAGGTGAGAAAATGCTGCATCCTGTCAGTGTTTGGGGATGTTTATATACACAACACACACACACCCGCCCNCGCTGCCACACGTACACACACACCTCACACCATTCACCATGTTTAACAACTCATTACCCAGAACCTTCAGAAATTGGCAGGATATTTGTATCAACCTCTATTTATGTCACATTTCTAGAGCACACTACAAACATATATGCACATACCNACATGGGCTGCTGGCTATCCAAGCCAGACTGTGTATGGGAAGGNGTACTCATTCTGTGTCAGGAACTCTCTTAAATACCTTTGCTCTCACTTAGGAAGTTATCTGAATCAGATTCTCTAACAAATTCAAAAGTGCAAAGAGGGAGAGGAGAGAAAGGAAATTTGAGATGAACAAGGTCTGTTATTGTCCCCAACTAGGGAAAACGACCAACTTTTAGCGCTTTGGAGAACCCCTTAGGGCTGGAATTAGAGACAGATGTCTTTCTGGAGGCATCCCTGGGGAAGTGGCTCCCTTCTCTTACCTCCTCCAACCGCGGTGTAGACTCTCAGGAAACCCTCAGTAATTCCTTCATCTAATTTTCCTTACTTGGCAAAGCCTTCCCAGCTGTGGATGCCTCTTGTTGGTTAGTTCTTGGGTGCAATCAGAGGGTCTCTAGTGCAGGCACTGCTTGGCTTCTCCATTTCACTGTCCACCAAGAGCCCTGCCTCGGAAGCTGTCCCCCTGTTTTTCNCTCTGGATAGCAGTTTGAAGGGGTGCTGACAACTAGTCCCAGAACAGGGAGNCTCTGCCAGATGAAGCGAAGGGTGTACATACTTTGTTATCATTCAGCAAGCCAGAAATACACACCCAGAACACAACTGCTTACATCAGCATGAGGTATGAACGCAACAGTAAACACTCTAATGTTAGTCATATGGTTATTACAATATCCTAAATGTGTCATTCACTCTCTCTGCAGGTGAATGATAGATACACACACACACACACCTCCTACCCTACCACTGTTAANTAACAGACACTATAAACACATTTATATCAGCCACAGACTACATTACTATCTGTAGGATACACGTTTGAAACAGGAATGGTGGAGGAGCACACACAGCATGCTGCCTTTCCTGGGACACCCCTTAATTAGACAGTTGAAACATCGGGGCTACAGAAGCACCTTCGGGCCTGATGGGACTCTCCCGTTTCCCACTGCNACTCTCCTGGTAGTTGGACAGGCTTTTTAGTCTCTACCTTTGAGAATCCACAGAACCTTCTCTACCACCCTGTATCCTCCTTCTGAGATATTTGGGGGAGGAGAGGGCATTTTGAATGGAACGACTTCCCCTTGATCCTAGCAACATGACAATCTAGATTACCACCCTGATGTTCCCAAGGTTAGATTTTCAGTTAACGGAAATGAGGACCTATAAGTTCATTCCCAAAGCTCACTGCTGTTCCCAACTTATTTCTCCGGACCTGTCTCTTATCAAGGGAGGGAGAAAGAGAGGCGTAAGACGCATGGCTGGGCATGGGATCTAGTCCTTGTTGTATAAGCTCCCAACTACTATAAGAGATCCANTATCTGTCACCNCAATGAAAACTGAAAGCCAGCCTCCTCTAATCAGTCGGAGAGAGATTTAGTCTGCACCCAGGTCAAACACCTTTTGTAACTTAATGAAAGCATGGATCTTGATTCGTTATTTGATGAGCTCAGTAAAGAAAAAACAAAGTTCATCTCTGTAGCACATAGTGCACTCAACTTCAGGAAAAGCACCAAGTTTTCTACCCTTATCTCAGGATAAATGAATGCCGATTGTTTAAAACAACAGCACAACAAATCAGCTAGTACATTGTAGAAAAGCTTGCAGCTTGCAGCGTGTTTCTGAAATCGGGATTTTATATGAAAAAAAAAAAAACCCCACAAAATGTTATATATTTGACTCGAAAAAAACCTTAGAAGGGTGAGGATAATACAGAGAACACCGTGCATACACCTAATACAATTATGTAAGAGGCAAAATATAGACTTACACGGGCGCAAAAATAGAACAAGCCATGCCTACAGTAGCCTCTAGCGAAGGACCGGTATCTTTGCCTGTGTTAAACAGCCGCAGCAGACGAGCGATGACACAGAAAAACAAACAATCTCCAGAAAAACAAAGCAGTAGCGACAGCCCAAAGCGACTGCCACCCTGGTTGCTCTCAGCCCTTGTTTGTGTCACTTTTTAAAAGGAATACAATTTTGCCGAAGGGCTCGCTCTTTATCTAGCTGTTGAACTACCGCGTAAAAGAAACAGTGTAAGTCCGTGTTAAAAGAAAAAAACAAAAAATTTATTGGGGAATTGACAAGGGACACGCGCACACACATACAAATACAACAAAAGTGCTCTAGTTCCCTCTAAAANATTTGGTCCCCGAATGACATTANTCAACCATCAGGTCGCGGAAATTTCGGGCCAGCCAGCTAAGGCCACAAGCCCGTGTGGGCCGGCCTTGGCCGGTTTCACATTTCTCCTTCCGAAGGTGGAAGAAGCAAGACATTTGAAAAACAAAAATCAGGGAGGGGAGTGTCATCCCCAAAGTGTGACCCAGCCAGGCAGTTATCTGGCATCCCGGGCTAGAATCGGAAGATCCGGGAATATTTGTTTTGAATTTATTTTTTTTAAATAGAGAGGAAAACTCCCGGTTTGTAGTGGAAACCTTCTTTTAGCTATTTTCTCTAGGCTCTGAACACAGCCTTCTGAAGTTACTACGGAAATTCTACACAAATCTCCCAGCAGGGACGATGAAGAAACTAAAGCTTTTGATTTTGTTGTTTGGTTTTAGCAAACTCGAAGGCCACAACACTTCACCGTTTCTCCCGATGAAAGTTTTTTTCTCTCTCTCTCTCTCTTTTTTCCCCTTGAAAAGTATTTCTTAACATCTTTAAAAACCTCACCGATCTTTTAAAGCAAGACGTTAGCCAGCCACCCTGGCCTGGAGGTGCTCGAAGCCGTGCACTGAAGAGCGGAGGCACCGCGGCCTCGCTAGGCGCGGGGGATGTGAACCCGATTACAGGCCGCGGAACGAGGCTGTCCCTGCTCCAGCCTGGGGCTCAACCCCCGCCCCGCCCAGTGGGCCCCTCTGCAAGCGGCTTCTGATCAGTTCCAGGCGGGATCGCGGAGCGACCAGACATGTTCTTTCCTTTCTCCGGCAGCGTGGGTCCCGCGACCCCAGCAGCCCAGCGCTTCTAGCCGCAGACAGCTAGCAGTCGAAGGGGAGAAAGTTGAGCGCGAGTCCACCGACCTGCAAGAGAAGGTCAAGAAGTCAGCGCCGCCGACACTTCGGCCCCTCGGCCGGGGACACACTTGCTGCGGTGACTCTGGATCTCCGGGAGGAGAGGAGGCCTGCGGAAAGCGCGGAAGGGGCGGCCTCCGGCCAGGAGCTCGAGAAGGCAGAGGCCGCGGTGGGGAAGAGCACCGGAGGAGCAGCGGAGGCGACAAAGCGGAGCCGCAGGAGCGGGGCGGAACGAGGGGGTGCAGAAGGCTCGAGGGCTCTGGCTCAAGAGGCTGTCCCAAAGTGTGCGCTGTCCGGCTAGCTGCTGAGGCTGCGACCCTGCGGCTGCGACCCGAGCTCGGCTCCTGCACCCCAGGGGCCGCGCCCGCACGCGGTGGCTCTCAGAGATCCAGGCGCGAGTGCAGCGCGCCTGTCTTGCTGTCGTGGTCCCAGTAAGAGCAATGCATCATGGCGAGCTCGGGTTGCCGGGCGCAGGCGAACTGCAGGCCGGGCGCGCTCGTGGGTGCGGGTGCCGGGGGCGCGGCGGTGGCCGGGCTGGCGGGGCTGAGCTGACCCGGGGGCGGCGCGGCAGCCCCGTGGTGTGGCGGAGCTGGCGGGGGTGCGGCGGCCGCGTGCAGATGGTGTGCATGAGGGTGAGGGTGGGAGTGCGGCGGCGGCGGGGGCGCGGCGGGAGGGCCGCCCAGGCCGTTGTAGGAG
>LZPO01108011.1:138280-151122 GCA_001675575.1 Neotoma lepida | reverse complement strand
GGTGAAGAGATTGAGAAATCAGTTTAGTCGTTTTCTGTGAGTCTATAATGGAAGACTATTTCTTTTACAGTTTCAGGTCACGTTGAACTTTTGCAAGCCCTCTGTGTGCTGGTCTCTCATCTCCACAAGCTCTCTGGACAGAGATGTCATTTATCAACTGCCTTCCATGCATTCAGATACCAAGGCTTCACAAGTTGAAATCTCATCCCAGATCTCACAAGGAGGAAATGGCCTTGCCAGGATTTGAACACCGGCTTTCCTGACTCCCCTGAATGTAGCACTTAGGGTGTCCTTAAACAGTGGTAGCTCCAGATGTTCATTTTGGAAATCTCCAAACACAATTCATCACATGTCAAACACACATCAAACCTCCAATCATCATGTTGCTAAATTTGCTTTATCATAGATGTATTCTTTGCCTAGCCTTCTGTTAATCTATCCCCCAAACTCAAGCTGTCAGGCCTGTTCAGTGAGAACCTTCACCTCCAGGCCAATCCCTCTGCCTTTCAAGATACATTCCATTGTAAACTTCAGGCACTGTACTCCTAAATAGTTCATCATGAATATTGTTGCCTGGAGTTCATATCTATCTAATGATTCTCTAGACACAAATGAATCCATCTTAACACTGCCACTCTGTGAGCTGAGATGAATGCATATTCTTATGAAGTGCATGGCCCCATCGATGTGAGAAATGGGAACATCACTATTTCGGTAGACAAGTCCCTGTACCACCCTGGAGAGAATCACTCTTGATATCTGCCCACAGGTTAGTTTTTCCTGTAATGGAAAATCACATAAACAGACTCTCACCAGGTCCACTTCCTTTGGCGAGGTTTCTTCCCTTCAGCTGCATTTTGAAGAATGATGATTAGTATGTGCTGTGTGTGTACCAATCAGTAGTTGTTTTTATTGCTGAGTAACACTCCTTTGTTTGGCTACAACAAACCTAATTTATCCATTTCCTGCTGTTGAACACCCGAGCTATGTTCAGTCTTTGGGTACATATTACCCTAAAGCTGATATGAACATTTTTATTGTTTCTGACATGGGGTTAAGGGAAGAGGTGTAACAGCTCCCCTGAAGCTAATTGGGTGGGATAAGAAGGTACACAGAATACATTTATTTAAAAAGATAAGTAGGTGAAAGGTCAGGAGAGAAAGGATGGTTAGTGATGAGGGATGATACATAGTCCCAATGGGAATGTTCTGACCCTTAGGACCCGAGGCTGCCCCCTGACTCTTACTGGCAGAGACTTAGGACTCTGCTTAACAGACACCTCCCCATAAGTCTTTTCTGACCCACAATCAGGCACGACATGGCTCCTGACATGGCTCTCTTACAGCACTTACCACNATTTATTTGTCTCACTCATGTATTTCTTTGGCTATTTTGGGGTGTGTTTGCATGTGTGTGAAGGCCCGAGAAAAATCTCGAATGTTGTTATTCAGGGCTGTCTAGTTTTCTTTATTATTTTATTTTATAATTATTATTGTTGTCGTCGTTGTTGTGTGCGTTGTCACATGTGCCTTGGTGCACATGTGGCAGGCAGATGACAACCCTGTGGAGTTGCTTCTCTTGCACCTTTATGTGGGTTTTGGAAGTCGGTAGAGTTGTGCAGACAGTGCCTTTACCGGCTGAGCCATCTTGCTGCCCTCCACCATCTCTTTTTTGAGACAGGGTCTCTCTCTCTCTCTGACCTGGAGCTTTCAAGCAGGCTTTTTTTTCTTTAAATTAATAATAAAATAATATTAATAAATTAAAATAAATTAACAAAATAATTTAAAAATGTGTAAGTTCTAGCACATGAGGCTTTTTTTTCCTAGCAAAAGCATGTAGTTTACAGTAGATCAGGAGTGGATTCTGTTTATGTCCCTTGGCCTCTCTGCACTTCAGCTTCCCCATCTAAAAAGGCAGGAATGAAAACACTGTCGCCTGGAGTTGCTGGGAGATCTTGGAAAGTGTTGGGTGAGGAGCAGGTGCCTGAGTCTTGGCCATAATCACATTATCTTTGATGTGAAGCCAGAGATCACACTTGATCACAAGCAGCCTGTGGTCCTGGTGACTGGGACACCTGGCTTCACTGTCTGAGGTCAGACTGGACCACAGGTGGGGGCTAGGAGGTGAGGGTGACACTGGATCTTCGGTTTGAAGAGGTCATTGTGCCATCTGGCAGGTGCCACCAGGACCTTGGAGGGAAGATGGTGTCTCCAACCACTGGCCTCTGCCAGCCACTGTGTGTGGGAAGGCTGTAGGGAGCCATGGGAACAGGGAAGGCAGGGAGGCCAGGAGGTCTAAGGAGGCTGCAGGCACAGGCTCTGGTTGATGTGAGAATGTCAGGGCTCTGGAGGGGATAGGGTTTCTGCCGCCTCCAGCTGCCCTAAGCCCCTTCTGCTGTTTTCCAGAGGGACCCAATTACCATCCTTTTGCAGAGCCAGGGCCGTGGGAGATCCTGAGGAGATAGGAGGCAGCTCCCAGCAGGGCAGCGGGGGCCTTTTAAGCTCCCTTCCTCATACACCTGTTCATGATCATCTGAGATTTGGGGGCTGGTTTGGGAAAACGTCAGAACTTCTGAATACAGTCCCCCAGGTCTCTGTGGAGCCTCAGGCTTTCAAAGTGCTCCCATAAGAGCTGATGTGTTTGATCTTCATCAGAGCTTGCCAGCCGCCTGGATGGGCTTGATGGCCTCTGCCTACAGTACCCCTGCAGTGCAGAGAAGGGGAGCCAGTTGGCTGTGGTGACCTGTTGAGAAAGTGATCCAGGACTTCTGTCTCTGCAGAGGCTCTTCCCTTTGTCACTCAACAAGCCAACTGACGCACAGCTTGGTTCTCCAGTTTGCCTTCGGTGCTACCAACCTCTAGTGCCTGAGCAAGCCTTTCTGCCTCCTCCTTATTACCTGTCGGGCCCTTGAAGGTATTTGAGCAGTGGCTCCTGGCAGAGTACTTAGCTTAGCTGATGTGCAAAGGATGTGCGGGGAAAGTGGAGTGTTCTCTGTCCCCAAGAGTGGATGGCTAGACATGCCTTCCAAGAGTGCAACCCGTGGTGCTGGAAATAGCACCAAGCCTTGTGATGTCAGGTATATGAGGGTCTCCATGAGGGCTTAGGTTAAGCCAGAGGTCATCCCAATGGGGTGTCTATACCTGCAAGTGTAAGGAGGAAGGAAGACAATTAGTGTTTCACAGGCTAGAGAGAAGGCCCTTCTGTGAAAAATGGCTTTAAATTCACTGAGAGCTGTGTATCAGGTACCCGGATGCCTTGTCTCACCCCATCCTCATCACAGTCACGGAAGCAGGTAGGTTCTCATTTTACACAGGTGCCAATATGCATATCCAAGTGTGTTGAAGTTAGTGGCTTGCTTAGGCCCTCTCTGGCTCTAACGTCATTTTCCCACTGAGAGAGTTCTTTGGGGAAGGTGAGTTGGTGGGTACGTATGGGGGGCAGAAGATAGGGAGCCCTTGGCCAGCCCTGGAAATAGTAGGAACTGAACAGACAAGAGCAAGGAACCGAACCGAGTTGGCTATGAGTCAATGAGGGGGAAGTTTGATGCACAGCTTCCTGTTCAGCTTCGGTGCTGGGGACCCCATTTGGTCCAGTTGATGGCTATCCAGCTCTTTGTCCTTCCTGCCTGTCCTCCCCACCATGATCTCTCTTCTCCAGCTGGCCCTGCCTTCAGTCTCTGGTCGCTGGCTTTTTTTCTGTCATCGCTAAGTTCTTGTCTGGCTCCCACCTTGCTTTTGCGGTCCCTGCTTCTTACTGCCCTCCACCTCCGTTATCCAGATCCCTTTCATATCCACTGGAATTTGAGTGCCTCCTGGAAGTCTTCCTTGAACAGGACAGTTGTATGTGTTTTTAGTTGAGAGTTCCTGGGCCTTTTCCCACAGACTGTCTCACCTCTGTAGTTGATAAGTTTCCCTAGCTCAAGTGGGGCCCCAGCCCTCCCCACCCCTGGCTAGCCCTACAAGCATCAGGGGCAATGGACACAGCAAGGGGTCAAGTCCTTCCCAGATGGTTCCTGATTCAGTCTTCATAGCGACTCACATGAAGCAACAGCAAGATAACTCTTCCCATGTAAAGATGGGGTAGCTCGAGACTCAGAGAGGGTGGGCAGTGTGCCCAGAGGATTCCACTCTTGAATAGGTCTCCTTTCAGACCCCATCATGCTTTTGCTCACTTGCCTTGCCTTTAGCATCTGTGAAGCTTGTGCAAGCATTAGATCAACACTATCCCTGTATACACATGATTATAGCCAGGTCCCTGCTCCCAGGTATCTGAGTAAGAGCTGTGTGTGCAGGACATTGTACCTGCAATAAGATCTGTGTGTGCAGGACATTGTACATGCAATAAGAGCTGTGTGTGCAGGACATTGTACCTACAATAAAATCTCTGTGCAGGACATTGTTCATGCAATGAAAGTTGTGGATGCAGGGCATTATACCTTCAATAAGAGCTGTGTGTGCAGGACATTGTACCTACAATGGGAGCTGTGTGTGCAGAACATTGTTTGGGCCTTGGTGATACGACTAGTCACTCTGAAGGCACCTTACTGTATGCCCATTTCTGCTTTTTCTCTTCTTTCTTTTGCATGCTCTGTGGGGTGTGTGAAGCCATGGGTGAAGGCATGTACCCTGTAAATCCAGCTCAATCTGTTATCAGTTTTCACTAGGAGCATGAAGCAGAGCGGCTACAGCTTGCACCTTCTGAGATCTAAAAAAAAACCTTACTGGGTGAGAGGATTTGGGGGTTCCTTCACTAACCCTGGCTGCAGCTCAGGATTCCTTGGCCTCATTGAAGCCTCATAGAGATCAGAGTCCTCCTGCCCAGGCAAGATTCACCAGCCTGGAGGCAGACTGCAGGAGAGGGATGCAGTCTTTAGCCAGCTCCTGACATCATCTCTGGAGGCTCCCCGCCCCCACCCCACCTCACCGGACCACGGCTGGGGAAGCAGGGGATTAGGGGCCTAATTCCTCCAAGAATCCTGTTTTTCTTAGCCTCACGTGGATTGCTTTTTAGGAAAGACTCCTCATCTAATCAGCCTGAATCAACAGCTTCATTTATTTGGACACGTGATGTTATGAAATGGGCAACTGCTGTGTTTTTGTACCACATATCTGGCCGCCCCTCCAGGATGGCATCAGGAGGGAGGTGCTATAGGCTACAGCTTGGGAGGGGCTCCTGCAGAGCCGGAAGCAAGGCCCCATGTCTACCAGCATGGCAGTGCTCTCTCGGATTTCATAACATGAAAATGAGAGGGTTCACATACCCAGCTTCCTCTCCTCTTGGCGCTTTCGAATCGAAAGAAAGGATTGTGGACATCTGACCCAAATTCTTTACTCTCTTTCTCCCTCAGAATTAAAGGAGACAATCTATTAACTACATCCATGGATAGTGAGGATGGTTAGAGGAAAAAGGTAGTCAGCTGTGGTGGCACACATATGTAATTCCAGCACTGGGAGTAGGGGGCATTGCTGAGGCAAAGAATCATGAGTTTGAAACCAGCCAGAGCTACATAGTAAGACCCTGTCTCAAGGAAGAAGCGATACTCGCTATTTACCAACAGCTCACTGCTTGCAATTCAGTGAGTTGTATTCTTTTCTAGCTCCTCTCTATCTCTGTCTTTTCCTAGTCTGTTACCCTTCCATACCGGGGTATGTGAACATGCCTTTCCTATGTCCCAACCCTTCTTCTTCACCCCACCCCCAACTCTGGCATTTACCAAATTATCCAGACTCTCTTCACGGCATTGATGGATCCATCACATATTATTTTAACCAGAAAACCAAGGAAAAGCATTAACAAGGAAAGCACTTCCATTTTTCGGATGAGGAAGCTGAGGTGAAGGAGAGGTTCGGTATCTTCCCCCCAGTCACACAGCCTGGAAGGAGCAGAACTGAGTATAAAATGCAAGCTTGTATGACTGCAGAGTGTGATGAGCAGAGCAAGGGCAGACTCTGTCTTTCTGGCACTTTCCTGACCCCAGCCAGGTTCAGACTTCGGTTTTCGTGAACAAGACCAAGGTCATGTGCTTCTGACTGTCCCCTCTAGTCACTCTTCTGCAAGCGCAATTATTTATATCAAATGTGCCAGTCGAGATGGACACTCAGTACATTTGGACCAAATGGATGTCACCATGAATAAAGGAGCTGGGCCTGTGCCTGGCTGCCTCTGCCCTTCCCTGACTGCAATCACAGCCAGCTGAACTGTTTTACTTATACTACGTTCTGCCTTGGGCACCCCAGAGCCAGATGGGAATGAGTCAGCACAGGAGGGTTACCACCCTTTCCCCAGAGTACGGTTGGTCACTATTTTCATTCCCTAGACTGTGAACGCTGGGGGCTGAGTGTTCATCCTTTTTATTTGTTGTTGTTCCAAATAAGAGATTATGAACAGCAGCAGACATTGTGGGACAACTATCTCAAGTGGAGAGTCTGAAAAGGCAGTCAGTTATTGTGCTCTCGCTAGCGCACACTCTCTCTCTTCTCTCTCTCTCTCTCTGTGTCTCTCTCTCTCTTTCTTTCTTTCTTTCTTTCTTTCTCTCTCTTTCCCTCCCTCTCCCTTCCTCTCCCCCTCTCCCTCTCATCTTGCTGGCCTTAGACTCACAGTCCTTCTATCCCAGTCTACTGTGTGCTAAACTTACGGGCATGCTCATCCGATTCTTGTCTTCTCCTTTATAACAAGAGTCCTTGGCCAGGAACTGCTGTGCATATGTGTATAAGATACTAAAATTGATTCCCTGAATTGCTAAGAGTCTGGACAAGGGAGGACTGGGAGAATAGGAGCTAAATGCATTGCTGGGCGCATTGAGAAAACAAATCCCAGTCTGGGTCTGGAAGCTTCTGAAAAAGGTAATGCGAATTTTTTTCCTGTTGACCTCACAAGCCATCTCACCCTGGGCTTTTCTTTTGCTCTGGAGTTTATCAGAGACATCAGGGCCAGGAGTGTAGCAGGACTAAAGTTACTGGGACAAAGCTGTAGGCAGGTCAGTGCTCCACAGGGGAGTCCCAAGGGCCTGCAGGCAGCCACTGCCACCAAGAACTTCTAAGGCCAAGAAAGGGAAGCCTCGAAGCCAAACATCCCTGCACGGTCCCAGGCAAATGTGTTCCTCATCAAGGCAGATACAAACAAAGTTTATTAAAAAGCCTCCTAAAACGACATTCCAAATCACCAGCAGGCCTCCTCGAGGTGACTGTCCATTCTCTTCTGTACTCTCATTCCATCCACATTGGAGCTTTTCAAACACCAAGTCACCCATGTGTCTAGGAAGGAAAATAAACACACAGCTCGGGATGACCTGGCTCTCAGTGCGAGCATGCACTCTGTGACACTGTGGCTAGTCGGGTCGATAAGAATGACCCAGGGACGGAGGACACACAGGGCATCGAGACCTCGTAGTCTGTGCGGTTTGAACCTCCTCTTTGTACCCTAATAGTGGCCCACCAGG
Organism: Neotoma lepida; assembly: GCA_001675575.1. Classification (NCBI taxonomy): domain Eukaryota; kingdom Metazoa; phylum Chordata; class Mammalia; order Rodentia; family Cricetidae; genus Neotoma; species Neotoma lepida. The sequence goes on along the minus strand of LZPO01108011.1, from coordinate 143,684 downwards.
CAGAGGAAGCTCCCCTGTGGCTGTAGAAATGGTGGTTTGCTGTAGTGGAGTAAACTCTGAATTGGAAAGGCCATGGGTCTTTGTGCATTCTGAGAGGAGGGGAGTGTTCTACCTCCAACTAATTGGAAATTTTTCATCTGTGAAACTGGTGATTTTTTTCAGTAGATGGGAACAAGAGTTCTCTGGCTGGAGTTGGACTCGGGATTCTTAGAGGTTGGCCCAAAGCATGTTTTGGGTATTGTGTTATTTCTCTCAACTTAGGGGAGGAACAATTTATTTTAGTTCATGGCTTCAGAGAATGTAGTCCTTGGTTGCCTGTCTATGTGCACTTTAGAAGAACATCATGGCGGCAGGAGTGTGTGGCTGAGCTCTTCACTACTGGGGCTAACCAGGAAGCAGGAAGGAAGACAGGAAGTGGCCAGCAACCCCAAGGGCCTTCCCCCAGTGATTTGCTTTCTTCAGCAGGGTCCCACTTCCAAAGTTTCCAGAACCTTCCAAAATGGTGTCACCATTTGAGAACTAGGGATGCTTCATATGCAAACTAAATCAGGTACCCCTGTGGTCCCTGGGAGTCTTTGTGGCATAATACAATTTTCTCCTATGAAGTGAACCAAGATTCTGTTTTTCACATAATCTGAGTACACAAGAAGACTGGTAAGTTAACAAAGGGAAGAAAAGATTCTATCTCAAATATCTTTGGTTGCCATTGCCTCTTGTGTCATTTTGGGCTTCTTTATTTCCTAACCCATCACTTCAAGAACAGGATGGCATAATTACTGCCTCCTGCCTTTGGTGTGAGCATCTGTACGAGGATCTCAACTGCTAGCAAAGGTAGTTATTGCTACCTTTTTTCCCCACTTAAAATATTTATTATTTTGTGTGTGTGTGTGTGTGTGTGTGTGTGTGTGTGTGTGTGTGAAGGTGGTCTATGTCATAGCCTGTATGTGGAGGACAGAGGACAGACAGTTTGAAGGAGTTGATTCTCTCTCTAATGAGGGATCAAACTCTAGGCAGTTCAGTTTGTCAGGCTTGGCTGCAAGCACCTCTTCCTGTTGAGCCATGCTGCTCACCCTATTGTTACTTTGATTGCTGAATATGTCTATTACATTTGCTTATTCAACATTTTGGGGAGACAAGGAGTGTTCAGAAAAGAAAGGAAGAGTGGAAGAAGAAAGAGGGAGCCCATAGCAGGTAGGGGAAACCTTGATGCTGATACAAATTCTATTTGTAGGCCCAGAAAGATGATTTAGTAGTTAAGAGCACTTGTTGCTCTTGCAGAGGATCAGGGTTCAGTTCCCAGAACTCACAGAGTGGCTAACAATCATTTATAATTCCCATTCCAGGTAATCTGATGCCCTCTTCTGGCTTCTGTGGGCACTGCATGCATGCGGTACACAGACATGCATAGGTGAAACATCCATACACATAACATAAAAATAAATAAACCTTAAAAAAAAACTTATCCTTGTAACAATTTATTGGTAGTTTCCTATGAACAGGTATTGTGCGTAGAGACTGCAGCAAGTACCTCTTGTGACAGTTCCACACTACACATCACCAAGACGGGAAATGAGGCTAGGAAGTTTCAGTGGTGGTCCAAACCCAAGGCATGGGAGGGAGGAAGTGAGACAGGTTGTTCGATGCCACAGCCTGGCTCTCAGCCTCTCATAGATCTCTAGTTCTGAGGCAAGGGATGCCCTTCCACTAAGGTTTTGGAACATGCATCTCTTTCTGGGAAGAGTCCAGCTGGAGCGCCTAATGACACTGCTGGTGAGGTTCTTCCTGTCACAGAGCTGTGGACAAAGTCAGGGAAACATGTGGCCAATTTTGGTGACTCCAGCTTTTCTGGCTGTAAACTTGTGATTGTGAACGCTGTTGCCCATGCATGCTACAGGAAAGCTTTGAGAAATCCCTGCCATGTAGGTCGCCCAGTTACATTCTATCAGCATCTCCAGGTGAAGCCAGAGCACCAGCATCTTGTTAAATGCTTTGACTGGTCCAAAGAGCACCTAGGCCTGAGAACCCTCATTTGACAACCAGCTGGTACTGAAACTCGGTTCCCATTCACAGAGTGGGTGAGGGTGCTGCAGGTTGGAAGTGGAGGGTATGCTGAGGCAAGGATTATGCATGGGTAGGAAGGTGGTAAAGGAGGAGAGATCAAATCTTGCAGAAGGAGCTAGAAGACCAAAGCACAGACAGCCTAGGTGTCTGGGTAAGATGCACACAAGGCAAGGGCTGAGCTGGGTACCACAGCAATGATCAATGGCAAATGACTGGGGTTACTGGGGAGATGCCATTAGCATCTCAGTGGTGAAGTTTTCTGAGGCTCAGTTCTGTACTGATTCTTTGATTAACCCAATGGTACCCAACCTTCCTCATGCTGTATCCCTTTAATATAGTTTCTCATGTTGTGGGGACGCCACCCACCATAAATTATTTTTTGCTACTTCATAACTGTAGTTTTGCTACTGTTATGAATCATACTGTAAATATCTGATATGTAAGATATCTGATATGCAACCCCCGTGAAAGGGTCATTTGATCCCCCAAAGGGGTCACGACCCATAGGTTGAGGACCACTGGCTTTTTTCCTCATCTCCCCAACTAGACTCACCCATGGCAAGGACTTCTATCATCACCTGACTCCCAGGTTCCCATTTCTAGCTCGTATGATTCCTTGGAACCTCAATCTATTCATGCTGTGACTCACCTGATATCTTTATTTGGATGGCACCCAAACACTCAGTGTCCTTATAGACTATCTCCAGCCCAACTTGGGCATGGTGAATACCATCAGGACTCATGCTGGACTCTTCCTTTTCCCTCACTGTCCCTGTCTGTCACCAATGGCTCTCAATACCTATTCTCTTGGCACCTGTTAAAAACATGTCCATCCTTGTCCTCTTTTCTGAATCGCCATGCCTCTAGCTAAGCCACCACCATCTTTATTTTATATATTTGACAGTTCATTCATGCTTACAGGATAGCTTATGTCTGTCACCCCATTAGTTTATATCTTGTGTAAGAGCAGGGACTGGAAGTTATATATTCTCATCGTCTTACCTCACACTCAGTAAGTATGTGCTGAATGCCTGAATCAATAACTTGATTCTTTCAGCTGATTTGAGGGTTATCGATATGATGCTTTCTCCAATACAGACTGCTGCTTTTCAAGCTGAAATCGGAGGCAATGTGCTCAGATGACTGTGTGTTCCACACAGTCTAGGGGTGCAGGCATTTGTCCATAAGGGTTGAACGAGGGGATTTGAGGGAAGCAAATGCTCTGAGAGAGAGTCAGGTACACAGCAGGGCATTAACATGTGCACACACACTTGTGTGTGTCCCTGACAAGNTCTTGTTTACTACTTACTTGGTAGGCATCTTTATTTGGGGGAATGAATTATAAATCCAGTTCCGCACTATTTCTGCAATAATGGAGCTAACAAAAAAGGAAAACAAATTTGATGATGCCTGGCTTTCTGGCAAAGGGAAAACAGAAAATAGCATTTTCATCACCTGCCCTTTGAAAGTGCTTCTCGTGGTCAGAGCAGTTCATAGGGAGAAACATGATGATTCCAAACCTACTCCATGTTGGCTCCTGCTGAAGGTGACANATTATGCTAACTCTGGACCATGACTTTATGGGTCAAGTCAAGATTACATCATGCTGACTCTGTCATCAGAATAGCCCAGTCTTAGCATATCTCTTCTTCCAGAGAAAGGTCATGAAAAGGAGTCTTTGGGATTCTAGCAGAGTGGGAGATGGAGAAGCCTGGAAGGGAAGGGATCTTGATGCCAGGCCCTCCTTCAGATCTTCCTATCCTGAGATGCATCCCCAAGGAAACTCCTCAGCTTTAGGGTAGCAACCAATTGCTTTTCTTGCTGTCAAAGGGAGGCCAAGTTTCCATAAGGCAGAAATCACAGGAGTTCCACTCCGCTTATCTGCCTGGCCTGTCAGGGTGCTCAGGACTTGCTTGGTGAGGGCAGAGGTAGAGCCGAGAAGTTGTTAGGAATTAAGTCTGGGATTAGAGAAACTAAGTTTACTTCCTGGATCTGCCACTTCCTGGGTGAGAATTTGGGGGCAATTTCCTTAATAAGATTCAGCCTGTTTTCTCACCTGTGAGACGGGATGATGATACTAGTCATGTTATTACATAAGGTTTTGTGAGTTGGAGCCACTGGTTCAGTACCTCGCAACAGGAGATGGGGCAGAAATTCCTATTTGTGGAATCCGCTAGAAGTAAGTTCTCAGGCCTTCCGAGTTCACTACTCATTTAGATTAAAAAAAAAAAAAAATAGACACTACTTCCATTCCTGCTGTCTCATGAAGCAAACCCTCAATTTAGAACCCACATATTTGGCAGACTTAAATGTCATCAGGAGAAATGAACTAGAGCACCACATCCCTAGCCAGCAGCCCCTTATTTGTATATATATTATAGATCACAGCACTTANTGTTATTTGTTGTCTCCTTTACTATTNNAGTTTATTTAAGCAGATATTTTCTTAAACTAGNGGTCAAACCCAGAACCTTAAACATGCTAGGCGAGTTCTCTACCACTGTGCCATGTCCCAACTTCCCATTTTTGTTTCTCCTGAGGCAAGGAATTTTTTAAATTGCCTAAGATATCTTGGAACTCATGATCTTCCTGTATCAGTTTCCTGAGTATCTGAGATTTGTGTGTCACCGTACCTACTTTCTTTGGGACTCTTCCTCCGGCAAAGAGGCATGTAACAGAGGCTTATCGGTTGTTCACCGCCACTAGAGAGTACAGAGCAGGAAGACTCACTTATTCTTGGGCTAAAACTCCAACCACCCCACACAGATGACCCCCAATGAGGTTAATAGAGCAGAGGCAGTGTCCTGCTCTGAAGTGTTACTCTGCATGAAGTGAGCATGACTAGGAAGACAGGGCCGGACTGAGGAGGCCCNGCCTACTCCTTAGGCTGCCATCTTGTGGCAACTGCTCTTAGTCNAGTTCTGCCTGCCAGTTCTAAAGTCTTCAAAGATGCCCCTCCTTGGTATCTTACACAGCACTCGTGTGTTTTGACACATGGGGCTCTGAGTCTTAACCTTCTCTGGAGAAAAAGCAGAATGAACAGACAACTCCAGAATGGGGCTCTTCCACGTAGGTCGTTCAGGCCAGCAGTAGTTGCAGGGTGACCAGGTGATGTGTCTGGGGCAGCATGGTACTACCAGCGGGAGAGAGAGCTACCACTTATGTGGCTGAGCACTTCCCATACATGAGTCTACTTACTCCTAACAATAACCTACTGAGCTATACCCTGCTTTTCACGCCCACCCCCAACAGGCTCTCACCATGTAGCCCTACTTAGCTTAGAACTTGATATGTAGGTCAGACTGGTCTTGAACTCACAGAGATCCCCCTGCTTCTGCCCCCC
>LZPO01108011.1:121209-138230 GCA_001675575.1 Neotoma lepida | reverse complement strand
AATCCAAGGTATGGAGACACTAAAGCCCAAAACCTTAAAGCAAATTTGTTGTAGAGTTGGAATTCAAAACTAAGGTTTTTCTGACTTGAAAGCCCATGTTCTACCACCCCCTACTGGCCCCCTGCATAGCCCTGGAGGATAGGCCATGGAGCTACAGACCTGAGAACCTGTCCCGGCTTAGTCACCTCACCTCAAAGTGGAGCTTCCTCACAGGGGAGTAGAAAGGATATTTAGTACAGTGCCTGGGACAGGTGAGGGCTCAGAAGGTGGGTCTTCCCTTTGGTTTGGAAGGGAAGCAGTTAGAGGGCTCACCTTTCTGTTGGTCCCTCTGCCTTTTCAGCCTCTTTCGGGAGCTCCTTGACCCCGGTGTTTCATTGCCTCATCTCATCAGCTGGGCTGCACAGCAAAGGCAGTGCTGTTCAGTGTAAAGAGCTTTGAACTAGAATGTAGGAAGTCTTGCCCCCAGTCCAGTCTCTCTGAGNCTCAGTTTCCTCGTGAGTGAGACAGGAGAGCTGTCCATACCCTGGGCTAGTGTGCATATGTGCTGCACATGCAGCCACTTCCTGATTCTACATCCACCGTAGACCATGATTAATCAATTGCAGCATCTTCGTTCGTGATCCCGAATGTGGCACAGAGTTCTCCCTCACACATGGAGGCAATCACTGTCAACCGCTTAGAGTTGAAATGACAGTTAGAGCCNCTTGGATATTTCTGGAGCTGTTTGCTGTCTAAGGACCCTTTTAGCTCTGCCACTGTGGCTCTATTACCAGACCTGGTGGTGCTCTGAGAGAAGGTTGGGGAGCGTAGGTCTGGCCCTAGCTACAGGTGTATCTATCAGCTTTGTCACCTTGGACAAGTGCCTTACATTCCCTGAGCTCTATTTTTTAGTTTGTAAAATGGGAGCTTTCACACATGCTCTCTTCCTCGGCATTGCCATGAGACCAAAATCACTGTAGCTTTTTGTAGGTGGGGCCTCCACGTTACAACTANACCCTCTGTGTTTAGAACAGGGCCTGGTCCAAAGCAGCACAGTAGAATTTTTAATCTGCAGAAAGAGATGAAACTACAGACCCNTGCAGAATGTCTACCGAAGTGGTACTCAGTCTTTCTGGAATATCAGGCTAGTGACTGNAGCCCTTGCAGCATGTACATTCCAAGGCTCCAAGGACATCATCTAGATAGCTGAGGTGGAGCCTGGGTATCCTATTTTCAAGAGGCCATCCTGGGAATCCTGCTGCAGGCAGTCCATGGGAAGCATGGGCTCAGGATTAGAGTGGAAGTTAACACCATTGAGGGGGCCTCCCTTTGTGCCCATTGCTTTCCAGGAGTTGGATCAGGCGGTGATTTGGAGTTCTGAGTGCCTCTGCACCAGAGAGGGAGACACAGGGAAGGATGGTTGTGCCAGCTTCTCCCACCATGCTGACTACTCGAGACACAGGTCCCCAGCTGACAGATGCTTTTGGCTGTTATACTCTGGCCCGTGAGTCACGCTCGGAAAGGCCACAAGTCAAACGAGAGGACCAGGATCTAAGCTCTTAGCCGTCTTGTGAGGATCCTATGTAACTCTCCCCAACTTGAGCCACAAGCCTAGGACAAGCCCAAATCCTGCTCCTTGTGAAGAAACAATCAAGAACAGACTGGTGTGTGTGTGTGCATGTGTGTGTGTGTGTGTGTGTGTATGCTGATTTGGCTGTCTACATGGCTCCTAAAACAAGAAGTAGAAAGTAAAAAGCAAATTTAAAGCTTGAGCTTTTTTTCCCCCTTCTTCTCTACATTCAACAGAGATCTTTGCGAAGCCCCACGTGTTAGGTAGAAAGGGAAGTCTCTTAACCTGGTGCTTCAGCATGTGCTAAAGCAGCCTGTATGGAGATGGCTCCCATCACAGGAACCCACACCAATTCTCTGCTTTCAGAAACAGGACTCAGTGGGCACAGCCTACCATTCCTCTGGTCTCTTAGCACTGAATTCAGACACCGGCTGATGGTTCTCAGGCAGCTCTAGCCTCCATCCCTGGTGATAGTGTCTTGGTTTCTTTCTCTCCCTGAGTTCTTCTATGGTTCCTCTCCCCCCATTCAAGTACCCCACTGTGTCTGCTTCAGAGAGTCTTCAAACCTTGCTAACTCATGACAAGTCCTAGGTCCTAGGTTCACCAGGACCTAGGACAAGCAAGACACCATCAAATTTGGGTTAAAGGAAGCCTAGCTTGAGCACATGCCTGCTTTTGCTTGGTCCTAGGTGGCTAGGAATGTTCTGGAGAATATTCTTGCTGAAGAGAAGTGTTACCTGGATGTCACACATAGAAGTGCCTCCCACCCTCAATACCCAGCCTTCTGCACACTAGACTAGGCTCCTTTAGGGCTCCTTGCTGCCCTAGCCAGTTGTTCCTTTCTCATAAGGGAAACCAGATAGATGGGGTGGGCAGTGAGAGTGGCTTGGAGGGACCTAGGAAAAGTTGAGCTTCTGATCCCACTCACTGCCCCAAACTGCTTCTGAATGGGTTTATCCATGAACAAACTCCCACATTTCTTTTATCTACCAATCACCAAGAATCTGATCCTTTATTTAGTCCTGAAACTCGGAAGCTAATCTTTTATTTATCTCTACTGTAATCTCACTTCAAGCTCTGTATGGAACATTCCACTTGGGAACAGACCTCTAGGATTTCAGAAGGACCCCCATTTGGGAAAGGGTAAGGGCTTAGGAGGGAAAGTTAAACCAGGCTGGAGATGTTTTGTCTCCTTGTGTGAGCTGGAGGAAGAATGCAGCTCATTTGGGTGCCTGGGATGGGTAATGAGCTGTGGGCAAGCTCCCTGATCACTTAGCCACAGAGAATGGGGCTGGTATGGCACAAAGCAAGGCAGACTGGCTGAAATACCTCATGGGCTTTTCTCAATGGCAGCTTGGCCCTAAAGCCAGAAAGAGGATCACTGAAAGTCACTGCTGCTCGGAGTATAAGTTTTACTCTCTGGTGGATCAGGATCCAAATTACAGAATCAACATGGAAGAAAGGGATAATGTGGCAGGTAGGGAGAAGGCCTGCCCCTTCTCCCCACCCACCCAATCTCAGCCAGTTCACCCCAAGAGGCCCTGAAAGGAACATNTGGCCTCTGCTCGACTTCTAGAATATCATTCATTCATGTCTGCACTGATGAATATTTCCCAAGTGTATGTGCCAGGTCCAGAGCTGACCCTGGCCACTCTGTGACCAGGAACTGTCCCTGCCCTCATAGGTCATGTGGAGTAATAAAGTCATTTAACTAAAATTGTGGTGTAAGGAGGTGCTTTAGTCACTGCTCTATTGCTGTGAAGAGGTGCCATGACTGCAACAATTCTTATTAAAAAAAGAATTTAATTGGGACTTGCTTACTTTCAGAGGTTTAGTTCATTATCAGCATGATGGGAAGCATGCTGACACAAAGGCAGACATGGTGCTGGAGAGGTAGCTGAAAATTCTACATTACAATCTGCAGGTGGCAGGAGGGAGAGAGAGAGAGAGACAGAGAGAGACAGACAGACACTGGGCCTGGCTTGAGCATTTGAAATCCCAAAGCCCACGTCCAGTGACACACTTCCTCCAACAAGGCTACACTTCCTAATCCTTGTCAAGTAGTGCCACTCTCTAATGGTCAAGCATTCAAATACATGAGCTATGGGGACCATTCTTACTCAAACCACCACAGCGGGAGAGGTCCCAAAGGACTTTGGTAGCTCCTCAGGTCAGGAACACTCCTGCTGGAAGTCAGAGGACAGTCAGCTGACTGCTGGAGGGTGAATGAGCATGGGGCAGAGCTGTGGAGGTACTGAGTCACCAGAGACCCCTCCACTATCCTTTCCAGATTCTCCCTACCTCCCGCTAAACCTTAGTTGTGACTTGGGCCTCAGGAACACTTGGCATGCATTCAGGATTCCACTTCAATAACTTGCCTCTGGGCCCCGCCCCTGCCGCCACCTCCAGAACGAGGCAGCTCTCTCCAAGCCCCTCTTTGAGAAGGTAATTTCCCAGTCTTGATTCCTCTTTCATCAATGCCCTCTCTCAGGTCCACACAAGACTAATGCACATCCATGTCAGCCCAGTCCTCTAGGGCTTACCCAGAATCTGCTCACATCCTCCATGAATAGTCAGCCTCAGAAGTTTGCTCCCTCACTTGATCCCAGACCCAGGGGGTAGGGCTTGCTCTGGGTGCTGGGTAAGTGATAAAGGGAGGCTAAAAGAGAGCCANGGGGGTGGGGCTAGGGAAGTCTTTCAGGAAGCAGTGACTCTGGGAGAAGCACATTCCTCTCTGTCCATTTCTACCCTCAACTCCTACTCATTTGCTACCCTCTGCTCTGGNCTGTCATTGGTGTTTCTGGGATTCAGCTTTAAAAGCTAGAGATGGGAGGGTCTTTGAGATCTGACACCTGCCCATNTAACAGAGGTCCTGAGTAGAGGTGGGATTTTTTNCCCCCAGAGTCTCAGCATGGTGGTATGCAGACAGACATGGTTCTGAAGTAGTTGTGAGTTTTACATCTGGGTATGAAGGCAGCAAGAAGAGAGAGACAAGGGGCCTGGCTTAAGCTTTGGAAACCTCAAAGCCCTCCCACAGGGACACACTTCCACCAACANAGCCACACCCATTCTAACTCTGATATGCAGGATATGTGATANTCANCCCTTGAGAACCACTGGTTTAGGGGGATCATCTTTGAAGTACACTCTTGCTCCCAGCAGTCATTAATTTCTTTCTTTCTTTTTAAAAAATTCTTTCATACAATATATCCTGANTGAAGTTTCTCCTCCCTCTACTCCTCCCAGTCCTGTNGTCTCCCCCCTCCCACTTCCCCTCTTTCCTAGATTCACACCTACTCTTCTCTTTCCCTTCAGAAAAGAGCAGGCCTCCCAGGAATCCCAGCACTTTGAAGGAAGAGGCAGATGGATCTGAGTTTGAGGACAGCTTGGTTTACATAGTAAGACTCCATCTCAAAATAAAAGTAAAATAAATTGACTAATCAATAGAATATAGTATATTCATATGGAACTCAAATCTTTATTAGAAATAAACCATACACATTTGTCATATTTTAAAAAATGCAGTTTAGTAAAAAAAGCCAAGTAAAGAATACAGTATCAGTTATGAAATTTAATTGTTCACAGAACAACATAAATGTCACCTTTAATATTTATCCATACATTTTTTGCAGCATTCATGTTTTCATATTGACTAGACTGGTAANAACTTNGTTATAATGGCAATCTNTTTTCCAGAGAATGTATTAAGGGCGGTGTGTGTCAAAANATACTCATGATATTATACACAATAGTTAAAAAAAAAGACTCTAAAATGATACTAAGACAACTGCCAATTCTGGGTTATGGCTCATTACCATGAACAATTCTTGAAAACCAATTAGACAAATGTCTATGCTGTGGAATGGAGTGTGCCCTGATGAATAANTGTATCTTTCATTATCCCAAGGAGAAATCAAGATAAATTCCAAACTTCACTGAAATTTGGGAGTGTTGGTTAGATTGTTTAGTACAATAGAGCACAGCACGGATAACCCCTCTCTTTGCTTTTCAGATGGGATCTTACTATGTAGCCCTGGATATCCAGAACCTCACTTTGTAGACCAGGCTAGCCTTGGCCTCACAAAAATCTGCCTACCTCTGCCTGAGTGGTGGGAGTAAAAGTGTGTAACACCACAGTTCACTGTGCCCATTTACTATTGTAGAATATTATTTTAAGATGTGTTACATTCATTTATGTTGTGGAACATTTGCTTTAATGATGCAAAGATGTGTTGCATTTTTTTATGTTGCATTTGTTTAACTCTGTGAAGCTGTGTTACTGTGCCTGTCTAAANCACCTGATGGTCCAATAAAGAGCTGAACAGCCAATAGGAGAAAGGATAGGCAGGGCTGGAAAGCAGAGAGAATAAACAGAAGGAGAAATCTGGGAGGAAAAGAAGAAAGAGCAAGAGAATGAGGAAAGGAGGATGCTAGAGGCCAGTATGCAGCCACCCAGTATGCAGCCACCCAGTATGCAGCCACCCAGTATGCAGCCACCCAGCCAGTCACAGAGTAGAGTGAAAGTAAGATTTACAGAAGTGAGAAAAGGAAAAAGCCCAGAGGCAAAAGGTAGATGGGATAAATTTAAGTTAAGGAAAGCTGGCAAAAAAACAAGCCCAAGCCAAGGCCAGGCATTTATAATTAAGAATAAGCCTCCATGTGTGATTTATTTGGGAGCTGGGTGGTGGGCTCCCAAAAGAGCAAAAAAACAAACAAACAAACAAAAAATCTTAAACAAAAAGCAAAAAACCAACCAACAATACTTTGCTTTGATTTTGCTTTTGTTTTTCGAGGCAGGATTTCCCTGTGTTGCCCTGGCTGTCCTGGAACTCACTCTGTAAACCAAGCTGGCCTTGAACTCAGAAATCCACCTGCCTCTGCCTCCTAGTGCTGGGATTAAAGGCGTGCGCCACCACATCTGGCTATCATTGTGCCCCTTTGTAACAAGACAGTTTCTTCACCCCCACTAAATATTACTTCCCTTAACTTTTATCTTAATAATAATAATAATAATAATAATAATAATAATAATAATAAACTCTGAAAGATCCAGTGCATTACATTTGTGTATCATTTATTTATTTATTAAGTATATATTTACTTTGATTGGCCAAGTACTGACAAAGCTGTTAAGGAAGAAATAGGGAGATGAAATTGAAGAATAATATTGGTAATATTGTAAGTTCATAATTATAAGAGAAGGGAAAGTAGATTGGAGAGAGGAGAGAGATGTATGGGAAGTAATAAAAAACAGGTAAAATTAAAAAAAATGTTTTTGTTAGGATTTCTACTGCTGTGACGAAACATCATGACCAAATAGCAAGTTAGGGAGGAAAGGGTTTATTTGGCTTACACTTTAGGATTTCTGTTCATCACTGAAGGAAGTCAGGACAAGAACTCAAGCAGGGCAGGATCCTGGAGGCAGGAGCTGATGCAGAGGCCATGTAGGGGAGCTGTTTAATGGCTTGCTTCTGTAAGAAAATCTTAAACAGTCTTATTAATAAAAACCCAGAGCCAGATATTGGGGTTAAAAACTGAGAGATCAGAAAAGCAGAAGGAAGCCAGCCACNTTCTTACCACTTGGAAATCCTCAGCCAAAGAGAACTACTTCCTGCCTTCCTGTTCTGAATCTCACTTCCTCGCTCCGCCCAGCTACATCACTTCCTGTCTGAACAGACCTCCAGACCTCTATGGTTAGTGCTGGGGTTAAAGACATGTGTCACTATGCCTGGATCTGTTCCCCAGTGTGGCCTTGAACTCACAGAGATTCGGATAGATCTCTGCCTTCTGAATGCTAGGATTAAAGGTGTGTGCTACCATTTCCTGACTTCTATGTTTAATATGGTGGCTGGCTTTTCCCTCTGATCCTCAGATAAGCTTTATTAGGGTGTACAATATGTTGAGGGACACACTATATCACCACATGCTTCCCATTGTTTGCTCAGTCCACCTTCTTATAAAACCCAGGACCAACAGCCCAGGGATAGCACCACCTGCAGTGGGCTGAACCCTCCCTTACTGATTATTAATTAAGAAAATACCTTANAGCTGAAGCTTACATAGGTATTTTCTCAACTGAGGGTCTCTCCTTTCGGTAGACTCTAGCTTGTGTCAAGTTGATACACAAAACCAGTCAGTACAAGAATCATGTGAGTTTTAATCAGGAATTAGGATGAAACAGATTGACAAGACTTGGCTGAAGGCGATGGAGGTGGAAGTAACAGCTCTGACGGTTGAGGCGATACAGGCTGGTGCTAACTAACTATCTATTTCCACTGCCACCACAAAGGTGCCGCCCAAACCTGTTTTTTCTTTTGATAGCTTCCTCTGCTATAGATCAAGGAATTTTATTCAATTTTTTTTTTCCGAGACAGGGTTTCTCTGTGTAGCTTTGCGCCTTTCCTGGAACTCACTCTGTAGACCAGGCTGGCCTCGAACTCACAGAGATCCGCCTGCCTCTGCCTCCCGAGTGCTGGGATTAAAGGCGTGCGCCACCACCGCCCGGCCTTTTATTCAATTTTTTAAAGATTTATTTATTATGTATACAGTGTTCTGCCTGCATACATGCCTGCTGGCCAGAAGAGGGCGCTANATCTCATTACAGATGGTTGTGAGCCATCATGTGGTTGCTGGGAATTGAACTCAGGACCTCTGGAAGAGCAGCCAGTGTTCTTAATCACTGAGCCATCTCTCCAGCCCCCTTAATTTTTCTTTNCTTTTCTTTCTTTCTTTTCTTTTCTTTTCTTTTTTTGAGACGGGGTTTCTCTGTCCTGGATGCCAATAACTATGCCCATCGGCAAGGAGATTATTGACCTTGTTTTGGACTAAATTAAAAAATTGGCTGACCAGTGCACAGGCCTTCAGGGTTTCTTGGTTTTCCACAGCTGTTATGGGAGAATTGACTCTGGGTTCACCTCCCTGCTGACAGAACGACCCTCTGTTGACTGGGGAAGGAAATCCAAGCTGGAGTTCTCCATTTACTCAGACCCCAAATTTCCACTGATGTGGTTGAGACAATTCCATCCTCATCACCCACACCACCCTGGAGTACCCTGATTGTGCCTTCATAGTAGACAATGAGGCCATATCTCACACCTGTCATAGAAAGCTTGATAATGAGAACCCAACCTACACTAACCTTAACCACCCTATTAGCCAGACTGTGTCTTCCACCACTGCTTCTCTCAGCTTTGATGGGGCCCTAAATATTGACCTGACAGAATTCCAAACCAACCTGGTGCCCTACCCCCACATCTGCTTCCCTATGGCCACATATGTCCCTGTGTTCTCTGCTGAAAAAGGCTACCATGAGCAGCTTTCTGTAGCAGAGATCATCAATGCCTGCTTTGACCGAGCCAACCAGATGTTGAAATGTGACACTTGCCATAGTAAACACATGGCTTGCTGCCTGTTGTACCATGCTGACGTGGTTCCCAAAGATGTCAGTGCTGCTATTGCTACCATCAAGACCAAGTGCAACATCCAGTTTGTGGACTGGTGCCTCAGTGGCTTCAAGGTTGGCATTAATTACCAGTTTCCCACTGTGGTACCTAGTGGAGACCTAGCCAAGGTCTAGAGAGCTGTGTGCATGCTGAGCAGCCATCGCTGAGACCTGGGCTCACCTAGAACACAAGTTTAATCTGATGCATTGCCAGGTGTGCCTTTGTGCATTGGTATGTGGGTGAGGGCATGGAAGAGGGGGAGTTCTCTAAGGCCCATGAGGACATGGCTGCTGTAGAGAAGGACTATGAGGTTGGTGTGGATTCTGTTGAAGAAGAGGGTGGGAAAGAAGGAGAGGAATATCTAGCTATAAATTCTCTCTCTCTTTCTCTCTCTCTTTGGTGTTTGATTTTTCAAGACAGGGTTTCTTTGTATGTAGCCCTGGCTGATCAAGCTGGCCTTGAACTCAAAGAGATCATCTGCTTCTGTCTCCCAAGGGGTTAAAGATGTGCATCACCACCATCTGGCCCAATCCATTCTTTCAGCTCCTGTATCATGCCAAATCCCCAAAACTTCAGTTTCAACATTACCTGACAGACATCAATGCTTCTAATTGTATTATTTTCATTCTGTGATCATGTCTTATCTTCTTCATGTGCACCTGTAAGGTTTTCCCATGATGTCTTAAAGAAAAAGCTTTAAGAACAGGCTGACATGAAAGGTCAAACAACCCTTTCATGGGGGCCACATATCAGATATCTACATTCTAATTCATAATAGTAGCAAAATTACAGTTATGAAGTATCAATAAAAATAATTTGATGGTTGGGGGTCACCACAACATGAGGAACTGTATTAAAAGGTCACAACATTAGCAAGGTTGAGAACCACTGCTCTAGCACTTAATGGATAACTGTAGACCAGGACATCACTAACTTTTTCTTACAGAAAAAGATGATAGACTTTTTTCAGCTTTGTGAGCATAGAGGTAGTAATGAAAATGTGTATTTCTATTATTATGTGTACTAGGCCAACACAAACTGGACAGGTGGCAGAAGCCAGCCAGGCTACAAAGTGTGTGTGTGGGGGGCGGGTCACTACCATGAACAAATATGTGATGGAGAGGTGGGAAAGATAGAAAAAGGGAGCTGTATGTGTGCTGTGGAGAGGCAGAACTGGAGCCAAGTTGGCAGTGACAGGCATGAGAGAGGGCTGAGGTCAAGAGGGGAACATGTTGCCCAGTAGGGTTGAGCAGGGTGTTGTGCAGTGGGATCTCCCTGGCTCTGAGCAATGATGGAGGCCTGAGATGAGGAATGTTTCACTTTCTGGATTGTACCTCCTTGAAGGACCACCTTGGTCCAATGCCACCAGAGGCCATGTTGGTGTCTGTGGTTCATGATGCTGCCCTAGGCTATGATGAAGCCTGAGATTCATGTGGACGTTCACGGTCAGCACTGCTGACTGAGGTCATGTTAATGGCAATGGGCCATGCTGACGCTGGGGGCCATATTGATGTGAGTGGCCTGAGTTGCCACCTGGGGCCATAGTGATGTCCAGGTCTGTGCTGCCACCAAAGGGCATGTCTGGGTCTGAGGTCCTACTGCAACACAGGTATATGTTGATGTCCTTGGCCCATGTTACCACCAAAGGCCATGCAGTGTCCATGATCTGTGCTGAAGCCTGAAGCCACATTGATGTCCAAAGCCTGTGCTGCCACACGAGGGCATGTTGATGTCAGTAGTCTGGGCTGCCTACAAGGGCCTTGTCTGGGGGCTGTAGTTCTACGGCAGCTGGAGACAGTGTCNATGATCTGAACTGTGGACAGAAACCGTATGGAAGCATGCTCCCTCTGACTGTAAAGATCAAGGAGACTACTTTTGCAGTGATATCAATGACTGCAGATGCAGGGTTGAGAAAGGGACATGGGAGACCCCTATGACAACACCTATATCCCCCCAAAGTAACAGCCTAAACAGAAAGCCGATGAAGAGAACTCATAAAAATTGTTATAAGGATGCGGATTAGCTCTCCACGATTGATGGCTTGTGGCTGAGTGCTGACAGAGAATGACTCAGTCCTATTTGCAGGGCAGACCACTGAAAGTTAGAAAATACTCCAGTGAGTACATAGATAACACAAATTGGACTTCTTTATTTTTCCAATTTTTATTTAAATTTTTATTTTCTTAGGAGGGAGGTTCCAAAGTAGGGTGGGGTGGACAGGGAATGATGGGAAAGTGAGTGTGATGGGGTGCATGATGTGAAATTTCCAAAGAATCAAGAAAAAATTAGGCAACTAAAATTGAAAAAAAAAACTTAAAGTTTGGAAATTGTTTCAGTGGTTAAGACCACCAGTTGCTCTTCCAGATGACCCAGGCAAAATTCCCAGCACCCACATGGCAGCTCACAACTGTCTGGAACTCCAGTTCCAAGGGATCTGGCACCCATGCACACACAAACATGCAGGGAAAAGACCAATGCACATAAAAATAAATCATAAAATATAAACTTAAAAAAAAGTAAAAGAAAAAAAAGATCTCGTACACTAAGGGCAATATTTTATTTTCTATGAAGATGAGACAAATTGGACAATGAATGAACATTTTAAACAAGTTTGGATTACATGAGAAAAAAGTGAATTGTGAAGTGAAAGACATAAACGATGAGGAATAACACTACCACCAGCAGGTTTCCATGAGTCGACTGCAAAAGGCACCATGTGAACTTACAACAAAGAGAAATTCAAATCTCAGAGGATACTGAAAACAACAGATGAAATCCTGCATCAAGTCTCATTCGCAAGAGGGGAAGGACTACTCCAACAGATTAAAGGATAGCAGCCAAGAAGCAATGAACAATTTTCTCCCACTGGGGTATTTGTCAGTTCTGGTAGGAGCAGCTTGAAATGTCCGGGAGGCCCAAGGCAGAAAGGACAGTGGCGGCACAGCAAACCCAGGACTCTTGGTTCGGGAGAAGCAGGGGACAGTGAAAGTGTGCATGTGTGTATGTGTGTGCGCCTGGTGGTGGTGTCCGTGGTGGTGGTGGTGAGAAGGATTCCACCCTTGGATGCCTTTATGGTTTGTCATGCTTGAGTTTTGGCAACACACACAAACAGGAGAACCATTTTCCCATCCGCCTCATACATTCTCATGAATTCTTGGTCCGATCCCCACCTACCAGGTCCTAGAAATTTTCTTCATTCGGAAAATAAAAGGGAAATGGAAATTAACAACGTTGTTCATTGGAGGTGAAGCTTGTTCATAAAAACCAATGGATAAATTTTTGTATATGGCTATTTTCTGAATTTAAACAAAAATCGATATCAGATTTATATGGTATCACGTGCAAAGANTTGATCTAAGAAAATACCTCAAGGATAGAGTAGTGTTTGCCTTGCATGCTGGAGGCCAATGGGTTGGGTGCCCAGAAAGAAGTTTAAAAGAGTATTAGCGTGAGTACTTTAGGACATCNGTAACTCCAGAAGTTGGGAGACAAGGACAGGAAGATTAGGAGTTCAAGGGCAGCCTGCTGCATGGTGAGTCCTAGGCCAGTCTGTGGACAAGGTTAATTCCAGGCTAGGCTGGACCCATGAAACCATGTCTCCAAGACATGATTAGTTTTATTCTCAAAGGTCTTCACAGGTGGAAAAGAAAACTTTCAAAATTAAAACCTTGGTTTGTGTTGAAAATGAAAATTAAGCACAGTCCTGCTTAATTTCTAGGTGGCATCTTCAATATTTTTCCTTCTTGTTCTATGATTTTGTTATATTCTGTGTTTGACACTTGAAACCAGTTTTACTATTTAGGACTCTGTTTCTCTCTCTTCCCTCCCCCTCCTCTCTCTTTACCGTCCCCTTTTGCAGCTCAATCTCATACATGCTAGACAAACACTAGAGCTAAGAGTCAAGGCCAGCCCCTTATTGGGCCTATTTATTTCCTTCCTTTCTTCCTTCCTTCCTTCCTTCCTTCCTTCCTTCCTTCCTTCCTTCCTTCCTTCCTTCCTTCCTTCCTTCCTTCCTTCCTTCCTTCCTTCCTTATTTCTTTGTTTCTATCTAACAGGGGTCAGGTAATCCATCTGGCCTACTGGAGATGAAGGCCTAAGATCCTGATGGGTGAGGTTACCATACTTTTCCATTTGCATAGTCATTGAATGGTTCTTACCATTTAAAAGTATATCAAGGAGTTTACTACGTGGCTCTATGCATATCCATTGGAAAACTATGTTAAAGGAGAGGAAGACAGACATAGGATGATTCTGTCTGCTCTGCTGAGTAATCTTCTTGAAAAACTTCTNCCAAAAGTCTTCCTTCCATCTGTTTCTCTCCTCCTCCTAACAACTATACACAATACTGGGTTTACTTTGGACATTCTCATACAGGTGTAAAATAGACTTTGATTTCATTCATGCCCCAAGACCCTCTCCTCTTGTTGGATCTGTTCCTTTTCCTCATTATTTCTCAAAGTATTCTCAAGACTTTAGAAATAATTTCAGCCCACACTTCTTATTTTTTTTTTTATTATTAAAACATTCGAGGGCTGGAGAGATGGCTCAGCGGTTAAGAATCCAGACTGCTCTTCCCTGAGGTCCTGAGTTCAATTCCCAGCAACCACATGGTGGCTCACAACCTCCTGTAATGAGATCTGGTGCCCTCTTCTGGCCTGCAGGTATACATGCAGACAGAACTCTGTATACATAATAAATAAATCTTAAAAAAAAAACATTCGATACACAACCGCAGGACAGATAATATACAGATATCTTGAACATAAATACAGGTACAAATTCTTATCCTAATAGTGAAATGTTTCATTAAGCATGCCCAGTGATTGTGCAAAACCAAAACTTATTTTATGCTACAGTCATCCTAGGGTCCTTCCTACTAGGTAGCCTCCCTGGATCTGTGGGTTACAGACTGATTGTCCTTTGGTTTATATCTAGTATCCACCTATTAGTAAGTATATACCATGTTTGTCCTTCTGAGTTTGGGCTACCTCACTCAGGATGATATTTTCTAGTTCCATCCATTTGCCTGCAAATACATATGGTCATTGTTTTTCTCTGCTGAGTAGTACTCCATTGTGTATATGTACCACATTTTCTTAATCCATTCTTCAGTTGACGGGCATCTAGGTTGTTTCCAGTTTCTGGCTATTACGAATAATGCTGCTATGAACATAGTTGAGCATGTATCTTTGTGGTATGATTGAGNGTTCCTTGGGTATATACCCAAGAGTGGTATCACTGGGTCTTGAGGAAGATTGANTCCCAATTTTCTGAGAAACCGCCATACTGATTTCCACAGTGGTTGTACAAAGTTTGCACTCCCACCAACAGTGGAGGAGTGTTCCTCTTACTCCACATCCTCTCCAGCATAGACTGTACGCAGTGTTTTGGATCATAGCCATTCAGACAGGTTTAAGGTGGTATCTCAGAGTCCTTTTGATTTGCATTTCTCTGATGACTAAGGATGTTGAGCATTTCCTTAAATGTCTTTCAGCCATTTGAGATTATTTTTTTGAGAATTCTCTGTTTAGCTCTCTAGCCCATTTTTTAATTGGATTGTTCAATATTTTGATGTCTAGTTTCTTGATTTCTTTATATATTTGGAGACCAGCCCTTTGTCAGATGCAGCCCACACTTCTTTTTAGCAAGAGTGTCATGTACCCAACTGAAGGCCCAAAACACACTATGTAGTGAGGATAACCTTGGACTTGGGATTGACTGTCTCTACCTCCCAAAGGCTGCCAGGCATGTACCAACAACTTCCCTCTCCTCATGTGCTGGGGATCATTCCACCTTAAAAGAAGCAGATTCAGGTTGGGTCCTCCCACCTCTAATGATTCAATCAAGAAAATTCCCTCACAGGTGTGCTTGACCTCCGGGCTTTAGTTAATTCCAGGGGTAGTCAAGATGGCAACCAAGACTAGACACCACACATTCCCCGTTTAAGAAGTTCCTAACCTCTTATTTTTTCATTCATTTTGTAAAACGGTTGTATTTTTATATGTAATTTGCTTATGTGCAGTTTTTTTAAGGTCTTTGTTAGTGTATGTGCATTGGGGGCATGCAAGAGCCTGGAGAGAAGCGGGTGTCAGATGTTCTGGAACTGTAGGAACAGGTGATGAAGAGCCCTCCTGTGGGTGCTGCAAGAGCAGACAGTCCTTCTAAGTCAATGCTTCTCCCCAGTCCTAAAGCTGGGACCCTTCAATACAGTTTTTTACTTATTAAGGTCCCACAATCATAAAATTATTTCTGTTGCTACTTCATAACTGTAATTTTACTACTGTAACAAGTAATGTTATAGATATCTGCTATGCAGTGTGCTTGCCATGGGGACCTCAGATCCCTCCAAGTTGCTTCTCCCCATGGGCTGAGAACCACTACTCTCAGNGCTGAGCCATCTCTCGGGTCCCTCTTTCCTCTCTGATCCCTTTGACACTGCCCCTTGTAGCCCTCATTGCCCTTGAACTTTGTATGGAGCTGAGTGTGGCTCAACTCCTGACCCAACTGCCCTCGCCCGGATTACAAGGGTGCAACGCCAAACTCAGTTGCTTTCCATAGTTTCACATTTTACCTTTCACAGTTTACCATTCTGTCACCTTTACCAAAGGTCATGTGGCCGGGGTCAACATGAACCCTTGGTAGTCTTCTCTCCGTGTCCTCAGTGCTGCTGCTGGAAGGGTGTGCCACCACACCCAGCACAGTTTAATCTCTTAATCTGGATGATATGGATTATTTAAAACCACGAGATAGTTATTCAGTTTCAGTTTTCAAGTGAAATATGAAGGTCATGTCATATCTTAAGAAAAGATTACTTCCCCCACCCCATGAACTCCATCACTTCCAGTGGATTATTGTGTGTGTGTGTGTGTGGGTGTGTGTGTGGGTGTGTGTGTGGGTATGCATTCCTTTGTTTGTTTGTTCTAATTCTTTTCCAAATTTTAAAAATACCCGTTGCTCTGCATTAATTAGCAGAACCATTTTCATACAATTGGCATTTTATTACATTTCTTATTTATGAGGATACATTTGGTATTGGATTATCCTGGGTGGGGCCTAGGGAAGATCAGAACCTTCATTTCACTANAGGGTTGATTTTCCACCAATTTGTGTGTTGACACAGTCCCCCAGAATGTTTGTGGTTTTATTGTGCTCTTTCTCAAATACACACACACACACACAAACACACACACACACAGACACACAAACACAAACACAAACACAAACTCTCTATCTGCACCTCTCTCTCATGAACTCCTTTACACAGCCTCTCGTACTTGGGTCTAGTATAAACTTTATTAATTCATAAGTGAAGTTGGAATTACAAACTTTGCTCTGGAGAACAGCAGTTCAAAAGAAAGTCACGAAAGTCGGTTTTTTGTTGGAGAGCAGGTCGAGTTCACAGAGATCTCCTAGCTTCTGGTTTTCAAGAGCTGGGAGCAAAAGGCACAGACATCCATGCCAGCAAGTCTGGCCCAAAGTGCTGTCTTGAGTAGCTGTCTTTTTGTTTGTTTGTTAGTTTGTTTGTCTTGTCTTCTGAGACNGGGTTTGTCTGTGTAGCCTTGGTTGTCCTGAGGGAAGACAAGGAAAGACTGTTCCAGCAGGTTAAGGGATGGATGGCTGGGAAGAAGCAGAGAAGCGTCATACACTCAGGGCCAGGAACCATCTTCTCCCACTGAGGTGTCTGTCGGTTCCCGAAGGAGTCCCGAAGGAGCAGCTTGAAATGTCCAGGAGACACAAGGCAAGGACAAGTCTCCATCCAGTCAGGGGACCACAGAAAGGACAGTGGCAGNAGAGCAAAGCCAGTACTCTTGGTTCGGGAGGAACAGGGGACAGTGAAAGTGTCTCTGTCCAGGGAGCCACCGATGCCCATGAGCGGGCTATGCAAGGTTTTGAGAGGAAGCCTTGACTTGGCAAGCAGGTTTTCTGGTTCTGGAAGGCAGCTTTTTGACTTGTAGTGTCTCCATTCTGCTTGAAGAGTTTCTCTCCTCCCATGTCTAGAGCACAGCAAAAGCACCAGGTGTACACAGGCT
>LZPO01108011.1:100452-118512 GCA_001675575.1 Neotoma lepida | reverse complement strand
CAGCCCCCATTTCTCTTCAGCAAGAGTGTCATGGACTCAAGCCCAGGGCCCAAAACACACTATGTATTGAGGATAACCTTGGACTTGGGATTGACTGTCTCTACCTCCCAAAGGCTGCCATGCATGTACCAACACCTTCCCTCTCCTCCTGTGCTGGGGATCATTCCACCTCAAAAGAACCAGATTGAGCTTGAGTCCTCCCAACTCGAATGATTCAATCAAGAAAAATCCCTCACAGTTGTGCTTGACCTCCGGGGTTTTAGTTAATTCCAGGGGTAGTCAAGATGGCAACTAAGATTAGACACCACACATTCCCCATTGAAGAAGTTCCTAACCTCTTATTTTTTTATTCATTGTGTAAAACTTTTATTTATTTATTTTTATTAGTTTATGTGCAGGTTTGTAGGCCTTTATTATTGTATGTGCACTGGGGGGCATGCAAGAGCCTGAAGAGAAGACGGTGTCAGATCCTCTGGAACTGTAGTAAAAGGTGGTGAAAAGCTCTCCTGTAGGTGCTGCAAGTGCAGACAGTCCTTCTAAGTCAATGGGTCTCCACAGTCCTAATGCTGGGACCCTTTAATACTGTTCCTTATGTATTAAGGTCCCACAACCATAAAATTATTTCTGTTGCTACTTCATAACTGTAATTTTACTACTGTAATGAATTGTATTGTAAATATCTGCTATGCAGTATTCCTTACATGGGACCTCTTAGAAAGGGTCATTGGACCCCTCCTAGTGACCTCTCCCTTGGGTTGAGAACCACTACTCTCAGTGCTGAGCCATCTCTCGGGTCCTTCTTTCCTCTCTGATCCCTTTGACACTGCCCCTTGTAGCCCTCATTGCCCTTGAACTTTNTATGGAGCTGAGTGTGGCTCAACTCCTGACCCAACTGCCCTCGCCCAGATTACAAGGATGCAACGCCAAACTCAGTTGCTTTCCATAGTTTCACATTTTACCTTTCACAGTTTACCATTCTGTCACCTTTACCAAAGGTCATGTGGCCGGGGTCAACATGAACCCTTGGTAGTCTTCTCTCTGTGTCCTCAGTGCTGCTGTTGGAAGGGTGTGCCACCACACCCAGCACAAGTTAATCTCTTAATCTGGATGATATGGATTATTTAAAACCACGAGATAGTTATTCAGTTTCAGTTTTCAAGCGATGGTCATGTCATATCTTAAGAAAAGATTACTTCCCCTCCATGAACTCCATCATTTCCAGTGGATTATTGTGTGTGTGTGTGTGTGAGTGTGTGTGTTTGTTTGTTCTAATTCTTTCCCATGTTTTAAAGATATCTGTTGCTCTGCATTAATTAGCAGAACGAATTTCACACAATTGGCATTTTATTATGTTTCTTATTTAAGCTGATACATTTGGTATTGGTTTATACTGGGTGGGGCCTAGGGAAGGTCAGACCCTCCATTTCACTATCAGGTTTATTTTCCACCAATTTGTGTGTTGACACAGTCCCCCAGAATGCTGTGGTTTTATTGTGCTCTTTCTCAAACACACACACACACACACACACACACACACACACACACATACACACACAGAGGCATATAGACACAAACACGAACACACTCCTTCTCTCTACCACTCTCTCTCTCATGAACTCCTTTACACAGCCTCTCGTACTTGGGTCTATTATAAACTTTATTCATTTATAAGTGAAGTTGGAATTACAAACATTGCTCTGGAGAACAGTATTTCAAAAGTAAGTCATGAAACTCGAGTTTTTTGTTGGAGAGCANGCTCCAGTTCACAGAGATCTCCTAGCTTCTGGTTTTTAAGGGCTGGGAGTAAAAGGCCCAGATATCCATGCCAGCAAGTCTGGCCCAAAGTGCTGTCTTGAGTAGCTGTCTTTTTGTTTGTTTGTTAGTTTGTTTGTCTTGTCTTCTGAGACAGGGTTTGTCTGTGTAGCCTTGGTTGTCCTGAGGGAAGACAAGGAAAGACTGTTCCAGCAGGTTAAGGGATGGATGGCTGGGAAGAAGCAGAGAAGCGTCATACACTCAGGGCCAGGAACCATCTTCTCCCACTAGGGTGTCTGTCGGTTCCCGAAGGAGTCCCGAAGGAGCAGCTTGAAATGTCCAGGAGACACAAGGCAAGGACAAGTCTCCATCCAGTCAGGGGACCACAGAAAGGACAGTGGCAGCAGAGCAAAGCCAGTACTCTTGGTTCGGGAGGAACAGGGGACAGTGAAAGTGTCTCTGTCCAGGGAGCCACCGATGCCCATGAGCGGGCTATGCAAGGTTTTGAGAGGAAGCCTTGACTTGGCAAGCAGGTTTTCTGGTTCTGGAAGGCAGCTTTTTGACTTGTAGTGTCTCCATTCTGCTTGAAGAGTTTCTCTCCTCCCATGTCTAGAGCACAGCAAAAGCACCAGGTGTACACAGGCTCAATGTGAGGTTATTTGGTGTCTGGAGCGACCCTGGGAATCCACAGGGCAGCCAGGTGAGTGTTCGAGGTGCTGTGTGTCCACAGAGCAGTCCTTTGATTCCTAGAAGAGGCGCCTCCGGGCCTTGTACCAAGGTCACCTAAGCTTCTGATGACTCTGAGAATGCAAGGCTGAGAGTGTTATGGAGACTTGTGCAAAAATTCCAGAGGCTTGAGGGCAGGCACCACTCTAGCAGAGTCCCTGAAAGGACCTTCTGAAAGGAAGTCCCAAAACTCTGAAAGTGAAGTCTTAGTTGCTGTGGAGGTCCCAGGATGTCAGGATACCCAAACCTTGAAGTTTCACNTGAGGAAAGGTGTAGGCAAAAAGTGGAACCAGCCTAAGAAAAAGGCTACATCCACTACAGGCAGCAGAGTTGGAGGGCTAGTGCTTTCTATGCTCTTTGGAGTCCTGAACCCTAGATCTTGGACACAAACTCAGGATTTGGTATTTGCCCTGCTGGGCTTTAGTTAGTCTTCACTCCTATCTATCCTTTTTGTACCCTTGTTTCTCCCTTTTGGAATGATAATATTTAGTCTGCTATTGTATGCAAATTCCTTTTGGGCATTATAGGGCCTCACAGTTCAGAAACTGAGTTTCAGAAGTGAGAACTGTGTATGTGAACTGTTTTGGAACCATTAAAGCCTGTGGAGACTTTTGAAGTTGGACTGAAGGCATTTTGCTTTATGGTCATCAAGGTATGGGACCAACAGATGAAAAGCTATCAATTAAAAGTGATGTGTAGCCGGGCGGTGGTGGTGCACACCTTTAATCCCAGCACTCGGGAGGCAGAGGCAGGCGGATCTCTGTGAGTTCGAGGCCAGCCTGGGCTACCGAGTGAGTTCCAGGAAAGGCGCAAAGCTACACAGAGAAACCCTGTCTCGAAAAACCAAAAAACAAAACAAAACAAAAAGTGATGTGTTCAGTATCAAGTTTACAAGGGCGAGGAGCTGTGATAGTCAATGTTGATTGCCAACTTGATGGGGTTTCGAATTACCATGGAAATTTATCCACAGTAATTTCTGTGAGGGGTTTTCTCCTGGATTAATTGAGGTGAGAAAACTGACCCTAGATGCAGGCAGCACTGCTCTGTGGGCTGGCATCCTAGATTCAGTGAGAAGGGGTAAGGGAGCTGAGGGCATCATTCATCCCTTGCTGTCCTAAACAAACATGATGGAACCAGCTGCTTCAAGCTCCTGCTATTCCTCACCAAGGTGCATTATATACCTGAACTGTGAGCCAAAAGCCAACCTTCCTTTTTTAAATTGCTTTTGTTGGGTATTTTGTTGGAGCACAAGAATGGTAATCAGTGCAGAGGCCTTGTGGAAGCTAATTAGCATGTTGGAGGCATGACTCTCAAAGACTAATGAGGCTCTCACAGGAACCTGATTTTGCAGAAGTGGGCTGTTATAACAGAGAAAAGCAGGTCACCGCATTTCTCTGGCTCCCTGNGTCACCTCATGATCTCGTAGTTATGCTGCCTGCCGTGTTTCCTGCAGCCAGAAGGCCCTCTCTAGAGACGTCAGATGCTTGTCCCATGCTCTTCAATCGCTAAAAGTTACCAGCCAAATAAACCTCTTTTCTTTATAAAGTTCAAGGAAAAAAAACCCCACAACACAATACATGCCAGCCTCTAATTTTTTTATTTATTCATTTTAACAATGTCTTTTAGGTATTCTTTGACAATCTCACATGTGTAAACAATGTATCTTGTTCCCATCCACTTCCAACTCCTCCTTATTCTCCCTAGGCACCCCTACCATGTCCCCCTTCCCACTTCACATCTTCTCATCCTCCCCTTCCTCTTCCCTCAGTAACCCATTGAGTTTAACNGCTGCTACCTGTTGTAGTGTTGACTGACCTCATTGGCTTGATCTTGTGCATATCTTGTGCAGGTAACAATAGCTACAATAAGTTCATGAGTTGTAGTGGCCACATCATGTTCATAAGTCAGCATTTCATAGCACTCCTCCTCTTCTGTGATATTGCCTAAGCTTTTCTCATGGTGGGCGTGGGGGTGCAGCTGATAGAGATGTCCCATTAGGGCCGACACAAGATACTCAGCACTTTAACAGTTGTTGAGTTTCTGTATTAGCTGCTAACCACTGCAGAGAGAAACTTCCCTGGCCAAGGCTGAAGGCAGCACTAACCTATATGCATAAATATAAATATTTAGAAGACAGTTTGACAACATGCTCATTTATCAATATAACAGCCTTGGGTTCCACTCTAGGACCTATGACTTCCAAGCCACGGATTTTGACCAAGCTTACTTGTATTCAAGGCATGAATTCCTTCCTGTGGGACAAACCTCAAAGCCAATGCAAAATCAGTTGTTTACCCCCACAACCTTCCAACCAATATTGCACCAGTGGGCGTATCTTGCCTGGCAGGTTAGTATTGTAGCAGGTAAAGTTTCCCACTGGCTAAATGCATGAATAGCTTTTATAGCCAATACCTATTTTTAAAAGAAAGGTACAGCTCTCACCTCCACCCCAAATAGGAACCAGAAAATGAGTAGTAAATCCAGTTGTTGGCTAACAAGTAGACATTTTCATGTATTCCTTGAACTGGGAATAAAAGTTGTGGTAATTAAGATTTCCATTCCTATGCGGAGCTGAACATCTGCCCATTGTCAAACAAACTGTGAACAAGTAACTGTGGAATTGCTTCACTGTTGGCTATGTATTTTCTAGAGACAAGGCACAAACCTTCCAAAGGGGAGTGACTTGCATATGTGCAAGTGAAAGAATTAAAAATATAGGATGGCCCACCCCAACATCCACTTATGAACTGTTGGAGCATGTGAAGGTGACGAACTTACAGATCCAAAACAGCAGGATCTCAACGACACAGGACAACAACAGGATATCCATGAGGAGCCCCAGTGAGAGCTCAGAAACCAGAGGCCTCGAGTCAGACCAATGACTCATGGCAATAAACACTTGCAAGTAAAGATGAAAGGATTAAAGGGTAAACTGTGTGTATCAGTGGACCACACTACAGCCTCCACGACANGATTCTTCTTCTTCTTTGTTTTGTTTGGTTCTTGGTTTTTCTNTTAAATTTGGTTTTGATTTTGGGNTGGGGGTGTTGCAAGGGCAGAGGGCAGATGCAAGGAGATGGGGAGATGAGTNGGAGCAGAGTGTATGATGTGAAGTCACAAAGAATTGACAAGAGTTAAAAAAAATGCAGGATGAAANAGATGAATTCCTTACTCACACTGTGTCCACCAAAGAAAACTGCTGAGTAATGAGGCAATCCAATATGATGAAGAATAAATACATTTACAAAAAGGTAAAATGTATTAAAATAGCATTCACAAAACAAGCCTATGACTTTAAGGGGCACTTTTTAAAATAAGGAAATAAACATTTTGGAAAAACAAATGCAGTCTTGAAATGTGAATTTTCTTACAGATATATTATTAATAGAATTCTGGAAGGAATTAATGAATAGTAATTATGTTATAAACACATGTTAAGATATTCTGAGTATGGTGACTTGAATGAGAAATGTCCCCTTAGAGGTTCATAGGTTTGCCCACTTAGTCCACAGTTGGAGGCACTATTTAGGGAGATTCTGGAATCTTTAAGAAGT
Organism: Neotoma lepida; assembly: GCA_001675575.1. Classification (NCBI taxonomy): domain Eukaryota; kingdom Metazoa; phylum Chordata; class Mammalia; order Rodentia; family Cricetidae; genus Neotoma; species Neotoma lepida. The sequence goes on along the minus strand of LZPO01108011.1, from coordinate 112,480 downwards.
GGAATTTTACTAGAGGGCAGTAGGTCACAGGGGTGACTGTACTGGCTGGTTTTGTGTCAACTTGACACAAGCTAGATTCATCAGAGACGAAGGAGCCTCAGTTGAAGAAATGGCTCCATGAGATCCAGCTTAAGGCATTTTCTCATTCAGTGATCAATGGAGGGCCCAGCCCATTGTGGGTGCTGTCATCCCTGGGCTGATGGTCTTGGGTTCTGTAAGAAAGCAGTCTGAGCAAAGAAGCAAGCCAGTAAGCAGCACCCCTTTATGGCATCTGCATCAGCTCCTGCCTCCAGGTTCCTGCCCTGTTTGAGTTCCTGTCCTGATTTCCTTTGGTGATGAACAGCCATGTGGAAGTGTAAGCCAAATAAACCCTTTCCTCCCCAAGTTGCTTTTTGGTCATGGTGTTTCCTTATAGCAACAGAAACCCTAACTAAGACAAGTTGATACCAGCATAATGGGGTATTGCTGTGACAGACTTGACCATGTTTTTGGGAGGATTGTAGAAGGACTTGAAAACTTTGGGCTAGAAAAGCCATTGAGTGTTGAGACCTCAGTGGAATGTTCTTTAGGAGCTGGGAAAATAAGAATGTTGAGAGCAGTGCAGAAGATAGAAGCCTGGCTTATGAAGTTTCAGAGGGAAAGTTAAAGACTCTGAGGCTTTCATTTAAAGATAGTGGCTTTGAGGGTTTACAGCCTTACCCCACTGTCTGCCCTCTCTCTGCTTTCTGTGTATGGATGAAACTGTGATGAGCCAGCCCATTTCTCTGGCAGCTGTATCCTGCCTTCCTTGTCATTGTGAATTCCAGCCCTCTAGAACCATAAGCTAAAATAAACTCCCTTATGTTGCTCTTGATCTTATTTTTATCACAGTAACAGAAAAGTTACTAGCACAATGAGTCATAAGAGATAGACTGAGCACCGCCATCATATATTTGATTGAATTCTCCACCTGAGGATGGATGAGATACTCTGAGACAAAGTCCTTTTGTGGGATTTCAGGGAAACGATAATTTTCAACAACCACAGTCAACTGCATTCAGTCAAGCCAAAGAGAAATAGCTCCTTGTAGACACATTCTAGTCAAACNATGTGACATGAAAAACCAAACAAATACTTTAAGTGTGGTAAAATGAAGCCAGATGGGGTAGCACACACCTGTACTGCTGCGACTTGGGAAGCTAAAGCAAGAGAATCAGGATTGCAGGACCAGCCTGGGCTCCACAGCACCTATCACAAAACAAAAACAAACCAAGAACAAAGCACTTCAAATCACCCAAACTAAAAAGTACAAAAACAAAAAACCCACACATAGTATTTTGTTCAGCAGATGATCATTTATTTAGACAAAAAAATATGGTGAAATACTAAATTAATATAGTTAATGTAGTCAAGCATAATGCTAGAATTAAGAGTGGCTATGTGTAGAATCAAGGGCTAGGGAAAGAGAGACACCACATCTTCCACAAAGGTGGTTAGAAGCCTCAGGTCAGCCCAAGGGACATGCTAAAGAGACAGAAGAGGAAGAGCAAAGTTCCAGGCAGAAACAGACAAAAAGAGCAGAAGAAACTCCAGGAGCTAAAAGTGAAGCCTGCAGGGAAGGGCCCTTTGCCACAGGTGGAACTAAGAAGACTGATTTTTAAAGAGTGATATTTAATTATTTATTTATTTTTGGCCTGAGATACAGATGTCCCTTGATTCTTTTCACTTCTATTGAAACTTCTGGATTCCCTGCCAGTTCCCCCCATGTCCCACCAATGTCTAGAATGCAATATTGTGTTGGAGTCTATTGTGCTTTTAAGAATAAACTTCTATAAAAAAAATCATACAGTGGTTTACAGCTTATTGATTTTTACTCAACCATTTCTATTTCAGTCTAACTAAATTTTAGAATCCTGAAAAAAGAAGGTGAATATGTAATCAGAACATTTTCAAGCATAAAATCCTAAGAATTTATCACACAAACTCATGCTCAGGCTTACAGAACCAAGATAGGACAGACGTAGTGGAGATAACTATTAAAGCATATTTTTTGAGCAGGTGAGATGGTATCAATGGGGAGAAGTAGTCACTATGCAGGGCCCGATGACCTGAATTGATCCCCTGAACTCATGGTAGAAGGAAAGAACTGATTTCCAAGTTGTCCTCTGANGTCCACAGATGTGCTGTGGCACAGANACTCGATGGCACACATGGTCCTGTACTCACACACAGATCACACACATTCACCCAAATATACATCAGTAATAAACTAAACAATTAAAAAAGCTGTGTGTAAGAGCTAGCCTCTGGCCTATAATCTCAGATCCTCTGGTGGCTGATGCAGAGGATTTTATATTCAAGATAGGTCTAGGCTAAAGAAGGAGTTCAAAGCTAGCCTGAGCAACTTAGTGAGACTCTGTCTCAAAATAAAAAGGAGAGAGCTAGGGATGTAATTGCACTAGACTGCTTGCCCAGCATGTGTGAGACCCTAGCTTAAATCTGCATTAATGCAAAAAGAAATTAAAAGCAAATTTATAGTCCCTAGCAAGATGAAAATTGTGGTTAGCCTGAAAACAGAGAGGAAAGATTTGGTTAAGCAGATTGGTAAATCTGAACAGCTGTGATTTTATGAATGATCTTGTAAACTTCATCTTTACCAGTAACATTTTTTTCAAAAAAAAATAAAACAAGGTAAATATGGTAATTGCATACAAAACATTACAAATTAGGTTTACCAGAGAAAAATATCACTTCAGAATTTAAAACATAAAAATAATGTGGAATAATAGTAACAAAAACATTTTCCATCAGCTTACTGGTGAAATTTTGATGTGAACATCAAATGCAAGCCAGGGATAGTGGCACAGGCCTTTGATCCCAGCACTTGGGAGGCAGAGGCAGGTGGATCTCTGTGAGTTCAAGGCCAGCCTGGTCTACATAGTGAGTTCTAAGACAGCCAGAGCTGCATAGTGAGATCTTGCCTAAAAAATAAATAAATAAATAAAANAAAAAGAAAAAACAAAAGAAAAAAATGCATATCCCAGTGCATGCTAAAAACAGCCGGTAAAATTCACCATTAATCTCATTTATAATGAAGAGACTGAAAAGGAAGACTATACCAGTAGCTTCGGAGATTGCTGAGAACATGTACATTAAGTACACATCATAGCTCATCAAGGTATTGGGCAGTTTCCTAGGAGAGCAGTCCGAAACACCAAGGAGGTGAGTGATGTTCAAATCTTCAAAAATTCATTAGAAAACACGAAAGGACACCGAGAGCATAAGAAAATGACTTATTTCTTGGTTAGGCAAGAAACAGGGAAACAGAGGATGTTGGGAAATTTACCACTAGGACTTCTAGGAATATTAGGGCCCCCGGCAAGAGCCTGCGGTCCTTGTGTCAACCAGAGTGGGACTTTTATTCCTAAAACAGGCGCCTTAGTGCCTTGCATCTAGGAGTAGAGAAACCTCTCACTTGAGGGGCATCAAGGATTTGTGCGGAGCAGTTCATTCACAGAACAGTCGCCTCCGGGCCTTGCACNGGGCCCGTGGAGGGCGTGGAGGGTGTGGAGGGCGCTGCTCTTGGGGACTTGGAGGAGGAGATGGAGGCAGAGGCTGCAGTGGTGAGCTAGGTAAGGGTCCCAGCAGGTAGCTGTCCAGGTCCCAGATGGCCTTTGGAGAATATCGCTCTGCATCAGAGGAGGGCATCGGAGCATGTGGCTCTGGGATGCGGCCCTGAGGCCAAGGACTGGGCATCCTGATGATGGAGGAAAGGAGCCCAGGGGCCTGATCAGGTGGAGGATCCATCCAGGGTGACAGGAAGCCCAAGTCCGCATCCTCATCACACTCCTCTCGGTAGGAGCTGTCTAAGATNTACTCACAGAAGGATCCCTGCTGGAGGACGACGACATGGTCCTGGGGCATGTCCAGGAGAGCGGCCCCCTGCGGGCTGGCNGACGAGAACCCAGGCTGTCCAAGATGGGCGGAAGACTGGAGACTCTCGGGGACGAGGATTAAGGTGTGTCCAGGGAGCGACACTTGCAGGACTGAGGTGGGCTCGGGCTCCAGCAGCAGGTCGACGTCTTCCAGCTCCAGTTGCATGGCGCAGCCGGCGGCCAGGAACACCACGGAGGTGAGCGCATCGCTGTCGGGCCCTGCGGGCGCTTCTAGGTCGGGTGGCGCCAGGGGCTCGTGGCGGGCGGGCTCGTGGAGGCGGCGGCGCTTGGCCGGGCTGGGTCCTTGCTGGTGCGGTGGCCAGCAGGGCGCGGGGTCGGCGCTGGGGCTGCGGGGCCTCACTGCCAGCATGTTGATGGTGATACCTGTCTCTTATACACATCTAGATGTGTATAAGAGACAGACCCAGGAGTGTCCAACTGACCAATAGCCTTGGCTGTAGTTGGGAAATACTTTTTTTGGCCTATAGGAGGCAGAAGAGGTCGCATAGCTTGACCTACCCGGAGTAGAATTCAAGATGGCTCATGGTTAGAACTCCTATGTTTCGGGGATTCCAAAGATCACTGAAAAACTTGCGCACCCCCCACCCCCCACCCCAGTTAAATGCCATTTGAAATTGCTTTAGCATTTAGAGATTGTATACAGAATCAGAATGGGTTACTAGGTAGCCGGGCCTGATGTGAGACTGTCTCTTATACACATCTAGATGTGTATAAGAGACAGATGTTTCGGGGATTCCAAAGATCACTGAAAAACTTGCGCACCCCCCACCCCCCACCCCAGTTAAATGCCATTTGAAATTGCTTTAGCATTTAGAGATTGTATACAGAATCAGAATGGGTTACTNGGTAGCCGGGCCTGATGTGAGACGTGAGGTACTCACGCCTGAGATCATGCGTGTTTTTGTACAGCCGGTAAATTCCTCATTCCAGAGGCTGAGGTAAAAATAATCTTGTGTTTGAGGCCAAGATGAGCTGCAGGGTGACACATGGTCTCAAAAACAACGAAACAAAACAAATCTGGTCCAGAGAGGGCTTAATAGTTAAAGGCTCTCATTTCCTAGCCTGAGGACCTGAGTTCAATCTTGGTCCCACATGGTGACATGCTGTAGCACATGCATACGCATAGTAAATAAATGCAATAAAAATTTAAAAAGGAAAAAACGAAAGACAAAACTAAAAATACCTTTTTAGAAAGGGTCTCTTGTATACTATGCTTCCTGGATTCCCTATGTAGCGGAGGAAGTGTAACTTTGACCTTTTAATCATCTTCCTCAGACTCTCAAGTACTGGGATCATAGCCATGCACCATAACAAGTGGGTTTATGCCATGTGTAGAGCTGAATGCAGCCAGGGCTTTCTGCTTGCCACCAACTGAGCTACATTCTTGCTCTTGTCCCCTAAACCAGCGGTTCTCAACATGACCCCGAGGTCGAATGACAGGAGTCGCATATCAGACATCCTACATATAAGATTCATAACCGTATGAAAACACTGAGCAGTGNTGGCGCACGCCTTTAATCCCAGCACTTGGGAGGTAGAGCCAGNCAGAGCTCTGTGAGTCCGAGGCCAGCCTGGTCTACAGAGCGAGCTCCAGGAAAGGCACCAAAACTACACAGAGAAAGAAACCTTGTCTCAACAAACCAAAAACAAACAAAATAAACAAAACAAAACAAAACAAAACAAAAGCAGTATGAAGAATTACAGTTATGAAGTAGCAATGAAATAATCTTATGGTTGGAGGCCATCACAGCATGAGGAACTGTACTAAAGTGACTCAGCATTAGGAAGGTTGAGAACNACTGCCATAAACTAAATGGGAAATTCCCTTCTCCAATTTTAGAGCGTGTTTGATTTTCTTTTTTAATTTTTAATTTTTTGGTTTTTTCGAGACAGGGTTTCTCTGTGTATTCCTGGAACTTGCTCTGTAGACCAGGCAGACTCAAGAGATCTGCCTGCTTCTGCCTCCTGAGTGCTGGGATTAAAGGTGTGTGTAACCACGGCCTGGCCAAAAAGCGCTTTAAAAACAGTAAAGTGGAACATTTGTGTAGATGCTTCTGGAATATCAAGGGCTGCACTATAATTTATTTAAAATATATTTTTATTTTATATGTATGCGTCTTCTGCCAGCATATATGTCTGTGTACAACATGCATGTATTGCTTTATGGAGGCCAGAAGAGAGCACTGGATCCCCTGCAACTGAGCCACGGTGTGGGTGTTGAGAATCAAACCTGAGTCTTCCGGAAGAGCCACAAGTACTCTTAATGGCAGGGCTGTCTCTCCAGCCCCCTTTCCTCTTTTTAACTTAAATTTTTTTGTGTCTGAATTCATACATGAGTACTATTTTTGCATCATTCCTACCCCTCCCTCTCTCCCTCTAATTCCTCTTGTATCTCCTTCAAATTAATGACCTCTTCTTTGTTACATGTGTATCTTTATATGTGTATATAAATACAGTCTGTTGAGTCCATGTAGTGTTGCTTCTATGTTTATTTATTTAGGGCTGATCCTTTAGATTTGGATAACTACTTGTGGGCTCATCCCGGAAGAAGACAGATTCTCTTTCAGCAGCCAGTTATTGCCTGTAGCTCTTCATCTATCGGTAGGGCCTTATAAGATTTCCCTCATCCACATTGGTATGTCAACAGGTGTTGTCACTGTGCAGGCCTTGTTAAGGTGACTGTATTTTTGATATTTCATGGGTGTAGCTTTTTTTGTCATATGGAACATAATATCTCACAGCAGATGTCCTGGTTCTCTGGCTCTTAGTTTTTTGTTCTTTGGGTTTTTTTTGTTGTTGTTGTTTTTTGTTTTGTTTTGCTTTTTTTGTTTGTTTGTTTGTTTGTTTGTTTTTTGTTTTTTGTTTTTGAGTGTTTCACCATGTATCACTGCCTGGCCTGGAACTCATTTTATGATCAGGCCACAGAGATGTGTCTACCTCTGAATCCTGAGTGCTGGAATTAAAGGCATGGACCACCATGCTCACCTGGTTCTTATAATCTTTCTGCCCCCTCTTCCATGATGTTCCCTGAGCTTTTGTTGTAGGAATTGTATTGTATTATAGATCAATACAACTCATATTAATTGGGTTTGAATACTACTGCAAAAGAAGCTTCTTTGATAACAGGTAAGAGCTACATTTATCCATGGATATAAGGGTAAATATTTAGAATGTAGCCGGAAGTTAAACTGTTATAGCAAAGTGGCTGCCCTCTAGGGACCATTAGCCATGGTTAGTTGGCTAGGTTTACAATACTATNCATGAATTTCCTCATATTGAGCAGGCTTTAAGTGCAATTGGACAGCTGTTGGTTGCTACCAAGATACAAATGCCATTATTGTATCCTTTGGGGATATCTTACCAAGTTGGTCTTCGTTGTGGCTCATAGGCTTTACAGCTGGTTAGAATTATTGACTGCTTTTCTCCACTGGCCACTTGCAAAGCACTTTTGGATGCTTTGAGAGCTAGTCCTTAAGGAGGTCAGTTCCAGCTCAATTCCTGTGTCTAAAGTGTGGATAATTTTTAGCAATTGCATCTTACCTTCAAGTTCTGGGAGGCAACCAAGGGNAGTGGCNATAGCCTATGTTATTTTTGAGAGTCTCTTCCATTCCCCTCACCAAAAACTTGGAGGGAAGTTTCTTNTGCTTGGCACTGGGTGGGGAGTCGTTAGGTAGTCTATGCCTATCTGTAGGTATTTTCTGGGCTATTTAACTTTTGCTATCCAGGATTTAGGATATTCTGACCAATATGTGTATGAGACTGACCATTTGTACTATAAGAAATGTAAATTCTTAGCCAACTATAGTAGTACACACCTATAATCCCAACACTTGCAAGGCTGGTGACATCCTTAGAATTATTAGGATCCTTCAAAGGCTAGTCTACGCCAAGAGAATTCCATGAATATTGGTTGGTCTTGTCTGTGGTTAGGGAAAATTTAGTNTTTAATTTAGCTTACATCAAATGTTTAAATTCCATAATTTCCTTAATACCTGAACCCTATGGGGTCAGGGAGTCTTTAGAGGCAATTGATATGTTAGGGTCCTGGCAGAGTTGTTGGAAAAAGGTAGGAGGCTTAGACAAAGAGAACTGAAGGGCAGAGTGGATTGAGGGACTAGAGAGGTCATGGCTCTTATAGGAGAACCTACTACCTCCACTTTACTAAGCCCGAAGAATTCCTAACTACATTCTAAATATTTATCCTTATACTCACTGAGAAGTGTAGCTCTCACCACTCATCAAAGAAATTTCTCTTTGACATGATGAAGATTGTTACAGAAAACCAAAGCTACTCAAAAAGCAGAGAACAAGTGATCATGGAGTGACCACCAATTGATAACATCTACAATCTAACTCCTGCAGCACAGGGAACATAGAAGGTGGAAAGATTGTAAGAGTCACAGGACCAGGAAACCTGCNGTGAGAGTCTCCAATAAATGACAGGGAAGCTACAGCCATGATACCTTAACAACATGGCTGCCTAAACAAAACCTGAAGACGTACAACACCAATGGGTATGCTGACANNGCATGGGGGAAATCTCATGAGGTCCCATCCATAGACAAAAATTACAGGCAACTAAGGAATGCTTAGAATGGGAGAAATAGTCTTCCCCATGGTTGGCCCCCTAACTGATTATCCAATACCAAGTGGTCAATAATTTAGCCCTGAAGTCATAACACACACAAGTAACACTAAAAAGACTAGGCAGGTTGCATATCAATATTCAGTTACATATGTATGGAGTTTGTGGAGGTGAAAGAGAATAATCAAAATATATTGCATGAAAATTTTAAAATAAATAATAAATTAACATGTACGTTATTTGAATAATAATTGGAACAGAGTCACCACAGAACCTGAGAATAATTCCTAGAGAGCAGTTATGATGATATGGTTGTTAATTTTCCCATCAATCTAAGGGGACAGAGATATGGACATTCCATCCCAGCATCTCTTATATTAATATTGGAAACTGGACCATTTGTGATGTTTGAAGGTTGAGTATGTTTTTCTTTTGAGTGTCAGATGGTATGCATTCCACACCGTTTGGCTCTTACTTACTTTTGTATTTTTGGAAAGCAGGAAGAGGCAAATGTAAAATTCACATATGGAGCAGAAAGCCAATCTCCCTTCAACTCCAAATTTGTTTGTTCAGAAAGAATCAGTAGACACAAGGAAAGCACTGATTATGTAGGTTTATCATTTTCCTGACAGGTGTTGTAGAGATTGAAGAGGAATTCAAAGGTTCAAGAGAAAGTGACTCTTTAAATTATATTTTCTGTGGATTGAGCCAACCTTACACGCTAGCAGAATATTTCTACTGATGAGCTATATCCCAAGCCCAGTGACTCATTGTAAAAATGGAAACTTCAATGAAGAGTTAATCTCAAGATTTAGGAGGTTCAGTGGGAAGCAACAGATACATTTCCTATGATTAAAGATACCAACTTGAAGGTGTAGATCATCAAAGGCAATCAAAATACTAAAATGAGNAGCCTCGTTCCATACATAGAAATGGCAATGCAACTTGAGATCAGGCTTCTCATCTGCAACAATGGACAGTATGAAAAGCAATGCTTTGAATGAAGTGAGAGATACAGAGGTTATTTCAGAATTATAATCCCAGCTAAAGTAGCACACAGGTTTAGATGTAATTGAGACATTTCCAGACACAAACTTGAGACTGATCACACAGGCCATGGAGGAAAGAATCCTTAAAAAGTGCACTGTAGGCTTCATGTGATAATACTTGCTTATAATAGAAATCCTTGGGAAGCTAAAGCAGGAGGATGGTAAGTTTAAGGCAACTGGGATAGGGAAACCCTGTCAAAAATGAGAAAAGAAAAAGAAAATTGTACTACAGCAAGAAGACACATGAGGACAGAATGAAGAAGTGGAGTGCAAGGATGAAAATAAGGAAAGAAAATGGCAAAGCATTCCCAGATTTAAGTAACAAATATTAATACCAATGGAAAAAAGGCTAGCATCTTGTTCGTTTTAGCTTTGGCAGTAATGATTTATTTCACTATAAAAGCACAGGCAAACCCATCAAAAAATAGACATTCAACAATAGTCATGATGTACATAAAATCCAAATAGCAAACACATGAAGAAAAACAAACCCTACGCAATACAAGCTCCCTTTGCATACACACACACACACACACACACACACACACACACACACACCCTAAAGATAAAAAACAAAAACAAAAAACCAACCCAGTCTGGAATTGCAGTTTCAAGAAAATTCTTTGGGATAGCAGGAATGCAAAGAACCATAGGTGTTACGAGTCCTGCCACTGAAAGTCACCACGTGGGCTGATGAAAAAGACAACATAGGTTCTACTGAAATGGCTCAGCAGTTACGAGCATTGGTTATTTTTTTCAGAACTAGGTTCAATTCCCAGCACCCACATGGCAGATCACAATCATCTGTAACTCNAGTTTCAGGGGATCTGATACCCTCTTCTGGCCTCCACAGGCACTGCACACACATGGTGCACAGACATACATTCAGGCAAACACTCATACACATAAAATAAAAGTAAAATTAAAAGAAAAGAAAAGATAACACAGAAAGCCATGCACACAAAAATGTTTGTAAAATTGAACATTTAAACCCTGAAGTACCCCTTCACTCATTTTCTCCTCCNACCCATCTGCTTCCAAGTCTTCAAAGGACCACCTAAAATTTACAAAGGCCTGTANNCCCAACTCTGGCCTCATTTATTATCTTCCTAGTTTTTAATAACCTCAATGGCTCAAGGTTCCACATAGCTCTTCTGTGAAGACATCTGAATAATTAAGTTTTTAAAATTAATTCATTTATTAAATCAAATATTTTAATAATTTGATGAAGTCTTTTTAGTTACTTAACCAAACCAACACAGACACCTCCTCCATTTTTATGATAAGAAACATTAACAAGGAGCTTCTTCAAGAGGAAAAGGACTACTGGTCAACCATGATAAAACAGATCAGCCTTTACAATAAAGTGGAAGAGTCAACANATCTCTCAAGACTGGACTGCCCTTCNGAAGCATGCTTTTCCACCAGGACTTACTCTCTCATACAGGTTATTAAGGAAAATTAAGCTTGTCAAAATTGGTCTGTGCCAATTTTCTCATTAGAAGTATCATTGCTTTTATCAACCAGCTGGAAGAACCTAGGCATAAATTATTAAAGTAATTAATATTTTGTTGCCTGTCAGATAAAATATGAACTATTTTATTCATTAGTAACAATAAATGAAACAAATTCAAGGTCTTGTAATTATTCCTATGCCAATATAATCTTATAATTGACATAGCCTGAGAAGTGTGAAATTCTTCAGAATNGGAGAAATTAAAAACACACAGGAAGAGGGCTGGAGAGATGGCTCCAGCAGTTAAGAGCACTTGCTGCTTCTCCAGAGATCGGGATCCCAGCACCGACATGGAAGCTCAAAATCCTCTAACTCTAGTTCTATGAAATCTGATGTCCCTTTGCCACCTCTGCAGGCACCAAGCACAGAGAAGGGCACATACACACATGCAGGCAACACACACACACACACACACACACACACACACACACACACACAAAATAAAAATAAATAAATCTTTAAAAATATACAAAAAGAAATGAATACTTAAACCAAGAAAATACTTGGTTCTCCTGAACACCCTCCCCCTCAACAAAACAAAACAAAACAAAAAACAACTAACTTCCAACACCACCATGGAAAACAAAACAAGTCTCCAAACCATAAAGTGTTGAAAACATAAATTATTTCCTCACTTAAGTGTTAAAAGAAAAAGAAAAGAGACACTTTATAAAAACCAAACATCTGTGTAGTAAAACTATCTGCTAGAGTCACCTCCTGGAAGTTAGAGCCCTAATAAGGAAAAGCTGCATGGTCAAAAGACAGGCACAAAGTAGGAGAGATTAGGGCCAAAATCTACCAACCCCCCAATCATATCATTAATTGCTAATAGCTAATTAATCCCAGAAGGGGTGCATGGTAGGGTGGAGTTTTAAGAAAACGTGTTGGAGTTGAAGTTTGAGGCACCACTTGGGGTGTGCAATTTCCTGAGGGTGACTTCTGT
>LZPO01108011.1:35140-50274 GCA_001675575.1 Neotoma lepida | reverse complement strand
CGTGATACATCCTTTTTTTTTTTTCCTGGGCACTTATAAGTGAGGACAGAGCCCTGTATTAGGGAAGCTTACTAGTTAGTACCAACTTGGAAATTATCCAACTTATTCATTGATTTTTGTAGGTANGGGCTGGGGCAAACAGTTACCTGACTCTTCTGCATGTACCTTGCCTCTCCAATTCACCCAGTTCTATGTTTGAACAAGGTTCCACTAACAGCCTGACATTTGTCTAATGTTTTGGGATCCTTCTGTGGTGTGGCTGCCAGGAGAAAGCTTCTGGTTCAAGCTCCTCTTTGTGTCTTTGTTATATACCATGAAAACTTTGGTGAGGAAGATGGTAAGGCTAAATCTTACAGTCTTATGAGAGAAGACAGGAAGAGAAGAGTACTGTATATGTGAACGTGAACGAGGAATAGGTATGTAGCACTTGCCTAGTGTGCACAGACCCTGGTCTGGAAGTGGATACAAGATAATGAAATACACATGGCTAAGGACAGTGACTTCTGTCAAGCAGGCTTAGCAAGAGTAGGAAGGTTGCAGGTTAGATAAGTAAACTTTTTTTGATAGTATGAGAGGCTTCCCAGGCCAATGCCTCAGGCCAGTGGTTTGTGTGGACNGTGTTCTATAGCTGACTACATGAATACACACTGTAGGAGCCAGCAGATCCCTGCAGAGGAGTGAGTTCTCAGGAGTTAGAGTCTGTAGTTTCCAGGCCCAGCTCCATCCACAGTTAAGTGGTTCATATGATGTCCCTTGCCTCACTTTTTTTTTCATACCTAGTACATTGGGTTAATTAGAATCAAAGTAGATATGGTTGGCAGTCTGTGCAGAATGAAGGGTTGAATAAAAGCAAGGGTGACCCCATCCATAGTGTAAATAGAAGATAACCATGGGCCTTGCTTACTGGTCCATGTTGCATTACCATGAGGGTATGAATGTGGGTGTGCTCTATAGGCAAGAATATTATTAAATATTGTTCTATAGGAGTAGCCAGGAGCTGTGTTAGACACCTCATCTTGTTTCATTCTTCCAGAAATCCTACAAGAGCTACAACTATTCTTATTTTTTTTTTAGAAGAAAAAGCTGTGGCTCAGAGAGATCAAGGAGATTTGATGGGACTTTGGATCAGTGAACAAGGATTGATGCAAAGCCCGGAGGAGACTTATGGCATTGGCATGACATGAGGNCCCTTTTCTTCCCTAAAAGGTTTACAGNTGGTAAGATTGCTGGCTTTGGAATGATTTCATTCCAGAATNCTCTCCAGCCAGTAGCATCCATAGCTGTGACTCCAGTGAGTTCATGGTGAACATTTTCCTGTGGACTGTAGTCACACTCCTGGGGGACTGGCTGAGTTCCTGCAGGCAGGAAGAGAGTTGTGGAAGAGTGGGGAATAGTTTTCACTATGGTGCCTNTGCAGAATGNAGAGGCCTTGCCACTTGACTGCCTAATTCAGTAAACTTCCTCTGGTTCTCCGAGTTCATGAAGACAGGCTGAGGCAAGCAGGTGATGACTTCGACAAAAACATCAGCTGAGCTCTCATGGGGACNAGACCAGTATAGCTCATCAGCCATCTGTTCCAGGGAGGGTCCAGCCTCCTGAGACCAACTCATGAGAGGCATTGTCAGTGGCATGAATACCCTGCAAAACACAAAAAGGAGTCATCTAGCACATGCAGAAGTTCAGGGAAGGCCATTTGAGAAGAGGATGCTGAGCAGGGCTCAGGTGCAGCTATGCATGCCTGCATCCTTTTCAAAGTCCCTGAAGCAAGATGGAATATGGTGGATCAAAGCCCTGTAAGTATTTAATGTGGTGGGAACGTCAAGTTGTAGAGGAGAAGATAGGGAGGCAGGCTCTTCGGTTTGCAGGGTACAGACCAGGCTGTGGTAAGACAGGAGTCTAGACTCCATCCTATGAGCAGCTTGAAGGTTTGGAGAGCTGACAGTCTAGAGTATGAGGTGATGGTGGAGACTGGTGTCTNTGAGACACGGAAGAGAAGGACTGTGACCATGGAGGGAAGACGACGAGGGATTGAGCATGCATGCAGCATGCTCATGTATGGGCGGGTCAAGGTGACAGAAGCTGATGGCTAGCTAGGGGCCAATGACTCAATGGCCCTGCTTTAAGGAAGAACCAATACCTTCTTCAAGAATATTGGGCTCCCTTCCCTAGGGTTCCCATCTTTGCTCCCATAAGCCCTTTTAATGACATCTCATAAGCTTGAACTTGGCTGGGATTGCTGGGTGCCATCAGCCCCAAGGTCTGCCTGTACCTAGGAGTCTGGCCCAGGGATGGATGGGTAGGAACATGGTGCTAGGCAAACTAGGCTGTGCCTCCTTAGCTCTGCCAGGACACCAGAGTCGGATACTGGCTCCCTTTACCAGAGATACAGAACACAACCTGTTCCCTGGTTCTGGCACCCCAAGGACTTTCACATTCTTAAGAAGGGGCTGACAAGGCTGTTCTCAGAGATCTTTTAAAAATCTGCTCTCTGAGAGGAGTGGGGAGGTAGCTTATTGGTTAAGAGCTCTTGTTGTTCTTACAAAGGACACAGGTTTACTTTCCAACACTCACATGACAGCTCACAACCATCATTAACTCTAGTTCCAGTGGATCTGATGCCTTCCTCTGGCCTCCATGGGAACTACATGCATGTGGCACACATACATGGCCAAAACATTNACAACACATGAAAGAAAGAAATCTAAAAAGAAAATGAAAACTGTTGGCTAACTAGTGTCTAGAGAGTCCCAAGGTTGGAAGATGTGTGTACTCTTTCATGGATGTATCCAGCTGGGTCCTTATGGGAAGGAGTTCACATCACAAGTTTGGCATGTGCAGACTCTCAGAGTCACCAGCTCTCAGGCAGGATGCACCGGGACATCAACAGTGGGCATCCACTGATCCGAAATGGGATGGTTGGGAGTTAAAAAAAGAAAGAAGTAGGCATTGTGGACAAGAGGGCTGAAGAGACCTCAGGCAGGAAGGACAGCTTGTGTTAAAAGGAAGGATGGTATCGGGATGAGGAGGTTAAGGGAAGGCAAGAGGCNAGAGGAGAGGGAAGGCTGGTCTTGGATGGAGTGCGTCACAGTCTCACCATGTTCCCAGCTTAGCATCTCCTCACCCCTTAGTCTTGGCTTCCATTTGCCTAGAAACTTGTCCCCCTATCCTCCATGTAATCACAAGAAGCATTGCATGATCTTTCCTTGATGGTCTTCAAAGCTTCATGCACACGCCTTTCACCACTGTGGTCGGGTGCAACTGTGCTTATATTTTCTTATTTGTTAACATCCCCTTAGAGTGATCTTGAGGGAAGCAACTTTGGAGGAGTTCTGTGAACTGAACCTATCAAACAGGAGACCANGCAAGAGGGAAACCAAAGTCCTGTTCTGAATTGCAGCCTTTTGTTTCTCTTGAGACCCTGGGAGACATGTCCCTGGATGGTTAATAGACTCCAAACTCACTCTGAGGTTGGAGGGCCTGCAGTAACAAATAAGCTTCCACACAGCACACTGACAGTGGGTCTGTAGTCCTCTCCAGTGTTTGCACTTGTACCTCTATCCCCACAGAGCTCTGGTATATAACAGGGGGCATGAAAACCAGCACTCCAATGCAGAAACTGAGGTTCAAGGAAGGAATGGTGCCTTGCCCAGGGTTCCACAGCTATGGCAGTTGGAATAGGGTTTAGTCGATCCCCTCCCAAAGTCACCTGTCTCCCCAGCACTCCACTCTGGTCCTCTCTAAGTTTGGTCTGTGGGACCAAGCCCTCTGCAGAAAGGTCCGGCCAGCCTCAGGAGCATGTGCTGTTTGTCTCTTGCCCAGCATTCTGTCAGGGTCCCTGGCACAAGAAACTGACAACTTATGTAAACTCTTAGGGCGTGAGCCCTGACGTCAGGGCCCAGCTCCTCCTCTGTTAGTGTTTCCTAATTGATATTATCCTAGCAGTTGCTTTAGAAATAGACTCTGATGAAAAAACTCTTAATTACATAATGAATTATTCTCCGAACAGGTCATCGTGTTATGGCTCAGCCATGTGTGGGGCAGGGAGCCGGCTGAAGGGGAGTGTTTGGGATGAGCTGACATGCTTCCCCCACAGCGTGCCTCTGCATTTTTTCGTGGTGACTACAAGATGGATTTTGGGACTTGCGTGGCCTGCAGGGATAACACATGAATAAGTGGGCCACAGGGAAACAGCTGTGCCATCTTGCTTCTAGTGGACCAGGGAAAGCGCAGTGCATAAGGAGCCTTGTTTTGAAATGTGTTTTCAAAATAAAGGGTTTCATAATAACCACCACGATTACAGAAACAACTGCTGTTGGGAATAACTTCCTGGAAAGCAGAGGTTCCATGACAGTTGGGATTTAAAAGGCCAGGGTAACTTACAAAACAGGTTTAACCTAACCAAAGCTTAGCATTGCTCCACACACAAGCATGCCTGTGTGTGGAGCAATGCTAAGCTCCCTCAGGCTGAGACTTCATTTTTAGCCTCTGATGCTCTGCCCAGGATCTTGGAGCCTTTGTGTCAAGGTCTGGGGCAACATATGGGATTGTGGTAGATTCCAAGTTCTTCTCCACTCTCAAGTCTGTGGTCTAAGCAGAGTGGTCAGAGGCAGCTCCTTTTGCATCATCACCTTCTGGCCACAACCCATTGGACCAGGTATTGAGACTCACCAAGGCAGTGTCTTATAGTGGGTACTCTGCTGCAGGATGCTGAGACTCGGGATTTGATATGCATTCAAATCCTTTGGTTGGTGTGGTACCTAAGGGAGATAGATGCCTACAGGCAGTCAGGGACAAGGCAGAGGTCAAGAGAGTGTTTGAAGCCACAAGCTAGCAGAGTGGCAGGGACTTTAGCAGAATAGCTAATAGCAAGTACAGGATGGAAAAGCCTCTGAACATGTTCACCATCTTACCTGCTAATGGATTCTCCCATCCAAGAGTCCACTCATATTCTTGTCCATAGAGATGGTTCTGCTGGGCATCACAGACACACAAGGAGCAGATTCTGCATTGGGAATCACCAACNTTGGCCTGATCTCCTTCCCACCCTATATTTGGGCTTTTAGGTCTGGGATGTTGGCNTCAGAAGGAAGCACAGTGGGGTGGAGGGACTCTGCTGAGGCTGGGGCTCTTGGCAGCCCCAGGAGACCAGGTTTCCAAAGCAGAGTTTCCCACAGAGGTGGAAGGACACGGTTCTGCTTTGGATTTGGAAAGGGTCTTGCTGCATTTTTCCAATGTTGGTTCAACGAAACTCAAAACTGTTTTTCCTAACTCTTTCTTCCCTTCATTTCTAAGTCACTCTGTATGCGCAGAGGAAGGCAGGCCATGTGCTTTTGATTCCTTTACCCCTGAAATCATCACCCTTTCTCCCTTGAGAAGTCTTGTGTCTCAGAAACCTTTAGAGACACTTAAGCCCTTTCACCCCCTCTTTAAACCAGGACCCTGCATGCTGCTGAGAGCAAATGAATGCGGAGGGTTTCAATCAAGACAAAAAGCATTCCTCCCAGACTGTTACCAGTGCAGTCAAGAGCAGCCCGGACAGCAGCCGCTTTCACAAGAAGCAAGGCCTTAGAGAAATCAGCGCCTGTGTGAAGACAGCATGGGCTGCAGACAGAGCACTGGGTGTCAAGTTGTAAAAAATTGTCAAAGGTTGACCTGTGTTCTGTGCCCTGTGACTGCAATACATTGACCTTGGTCTCCTCAGCCCCAGGAGTGGAGGCCAGTGTCTAGTACACTGCCTCACATTCTGCACAGAGCAAAGGCCACAGGGACCTCAGTGTCAACTTGTGTCTTGAGACAACAACTCCTTTCAGGCAATTTGATGGAAAGGCAGTGGGGCAGAGGTGCTGAAAGTACAGCAAAGAGGGTGACCTCTGCACACAACTACCTANTATCCAGGCCAGCTCTGTGACAAGTGGGACGAGAGGATCCTGGGAGAAAAGGGCTGTGCTGCCTGTGCAGTACAGAGGTTGGGAGCCCGGGATACCTGAGTTCAAGTTCCAGGTCTGCCATTAATCAGCTGTGGGACCTCAGGCTGGCTGGTTGNTTTCGCTTCTGTGTCTCCTCATCACCATCTGTGAAGCAGGGATAGCAATGAGGTCCCGACATTGTGATTCCTGATGATGTGTGAGTGTGTGTCTGCCTTGATTTAACCTGAATGGCACCCAGCAAACATTCTTCAAATGTTTCCTGATAGCAAGAATACTGTGGATACAAAGNAACACGATGCCCCACATTGGCTTTAAAACTTCAGAGTTAGTGAAGTGGATTGGGGTACATCGGGAACATAATTAAGCCACAAGCTGACAATTATTGAAGTTGAGTGATGAGGACATAAGGGTTTGCTGTACAATTAATCATTTCTGGTTTTCTTTTGAAACTCTTTGTAAGAAAAAGAAACATTTTGCACAATAAAGGTTATGTCTGTGTATGTATGCATAATAAATATGAATGTAGCTGTGTATGACAGAGTAGATTGATAGCAGAGCTTCATTGCATGTGGTGTGTAGGATGCAGGGCATATGCTGATTCTTTCTTGCTTGTTTTTTTGAGACNAGGTCTCTTTATGTCTCTCTATGTCTCCAGGACAGTCCTGGCTGTCCCAGGACTTGCTCTGCAGACCAATCTGGCCTCGAACTCACAGAAATCTGCCTGCCTTTGCCTCCCAAGTACTGAGATTAAAGGTGTGTGTCCAGCACACCAGGCTACATATGCTGATTTTAAATGATGTATTTGTGTTTAAAATGTAGCTATAGCAAGTGATACAGGCTATGAGAATACGAAAATCTCCTTTCTAAAATAAAGATGAGTAGAAAAACTTGAATGGATTTGATGAGGGGAATTAGAGGGCAGTGGGAGTGGGAGAAATATGTGGCTGTGGCAGATTTGTGGGTGAAAACACAGCCTTGTTGCAGGCTTGGAAACACCACTAAGGTACCAATGAGANAGGGATCCTGTTTCTTCCTTGTAGTGCACACCATGTCAGCCTTATGGAGTCATTTATCTAGACAGTTCAGCATAAAAGGTCATAGCAGCAGAAGGCAGCAATGGGACTGTGAGCTTTGAAGACATACAAGCCTCGATTCAACTTTTAACCCTGCCACATAATGGCCAGGGGACATCTGGCCAGTGACTTACCTGCTCTGCCTCATTTCCTCACCTGCCAGTCTGGGATGTCACTATACAGCTTACCATGTCCTTGTGAAATTTAGATGAGAATGCCCGTAGTGTATCTGGCACAGTGCCTGGTATGCAGCAGGTGCCTATCAAAGGTAATGCACTTGAAAAAGAGATAGAACAAGAAGGTGGGGCCACAGAGTCTGGGTGTGAACCTCATAGTTCCTTGATTCTCCCATCAGGACAGTTTTACATATCCGTTAGGCATGATTCTATTAGTATATTATCTGTTTGCTTTGATGTTTTACTGGTCTGTGGCTTTGGAGACAAGAGTGCTAGGCAGGTAAAGACATACTGTGTTGTTGNTATTTTACTCTTTTTTGGGGGGTCTGCCACCCAGCTCCCAAAGAAATNACACATAGAGGCTTCTTATTAATTATGAATGCCCAGCCTTAGCTTGGCTTAGTTTCTAGCCAGCTTTCCTTAACTTTAACTTATCCCGTCTACCTTTTGCCTCTGGGCTTTTTCTGTTCTTTTACTTCTGTAANTCTTACTCTTACTCCATGGCTTGCTGTGTAGCTGGGTGGCTGGCCCTGGAGTCCTCCTCCTTCTCTGGCTGCTAGCTCTTCTTTCACTCTTCCATCTCTCCTCTCNCCCTTCTCCCAGATTTCTCCTCCTATATATTCTCTCTGCCACCTATCCTTTCTCTTATTAGACTATCAGGTGTTTTAGACAGGCACAGTAACACAGCTTCCCAGGGTTAATGCAACACAAGCAAAAGCAACACACTTTAAGATAATATTGTACTACGTGTGTGTGTTCATGTGTGTGAGCGCAGGTGTACACACACCGTGGTGTGTAGAGGTCAGAGGACATCTTCAGCGCTGATCCTGACCTTCCATGTTGCTTGNGACAGAATCTTTTGCTGTTGCTACACATTCCAGGCTAAGTGGCTCACAGCTTTTGGGGATTCTCCCCTTCCCCCCTCCTATCTCATCACAGAAACTCTGGGATTATACACATGCTCTTGCATCCAGTTTCACACGGTTTATTCAGGTCCAAATTCTTGTTTGTTGTGAAGTGATTTATCCACTGAGATATCACCTCAGTTATGATTTGTTTTGTTGTTGTTGTTTGTTGAGATGGTTTTTTTTTTTAATTTATGTGTATAGGTATCTACCTGCATGTATGTCTGTGTACCATGTGGGTGCCTGGTGTCCCCAGAGGCCAGAAGAGGATACCAGATACACCGGATTGTGAGCCACCATATGGGTGCTGGGAATAGAGCCTGGGTCCTGTGGAAGAGCAGCCAGTGTTNTCCTAACTGCAGAGTCATTTTTCCTGCTCCATGAACATTGTCTTGCTGTATAGTCCAGGCTGGCCTTGAGTTCATAGCAATTTTTCTTGCCTCAACCTCCTAAGTACTGGGACTGTTGGTGTGCTCCAGCACACTAATCTTTAATGAGATCATCTTGTAGGCATAGCTCCTGGTGGAGAGGATGCTGACCTGAGCATGCTAGAGCCTGGTCGAGCTGTGGTTCTCNCTNGAGTTTGGAGACCATTAGATATTTGCACTTAAAAGTGCAAGCTCTGCACATCTTCAGAGGAGAAGTAATGACAAGCAGTCTTTGAACATTTGCAAATTGTATTTTTAGGTCGAAAGGACCTTCCTTTTTTATGTATTAGGGTGTAGGAATGGAAAACATATGCCTTGGTTTCTGTCACTAGTGCCCGGAATCCCAATGATAGTGGTTGAGTTTCACGGTAGTCTGTTAACAGATTTGCAAATAATTTTCCACTAATCTAGCAGTTCTTGCATCTACTTTCAGGCATCTGGCATTTTGAGAGAAAAGAAAATCACCCATAGTTAGACATAGCGATGTCCATTAATTGAATTAGTCTAATGTGAATGGGATCATCTCCTAAAGAGGAAAAAAAAACCATGTTGATGAATCTGGCAATTACATTAGGGGATACTCAGCAAATGTAAGCATTATCAGATAGACGGCAGGTGTGCCAACTTGCAAGTTGTCCATTTTCAAGAGCTCCCCCAAGGCTTTGCACTTATTCAGGGCATGTTGTCATTGCTCCAAGCTTTTGGGTGGTTTCTCCTAAGTGACTGCCTTCAGACCCTATTACATGTCTACTTCACTACTTCAGTACCATTAATTGAGGAAGTTCCTTTTCTTAATGACAGATTTGAATTTTGGGAGTCCTAAATCTCAGATCGATGAAGACTATGTACGTCATTGAACCAGCAATCAATTGCTACAGTATTCCTGTATAAGAAGCAACCACAGACCCTCAAGGGCATACACTAACATCATATAGCTCACGAATCTTCAGGGATTCAGTAGCTGTGGGCTGAGTTTGGCTGATCTTGGCTAAGATTTCTTCTGTATCTATTGACTGACCTTGGGCAAGTTTGCTCAGATGTCTAGGGTGCAGCTGGGTGATGCCAGCCTAAGATGGGATATCTAAGGGACTCGACTCTGACTTGCCTTCATCCCTAGGAGATGATGTACAGAGGAACAAGATTTCTTGTGCAAGTTCATTTCCNTTGTGTACTGTATTTCTGCTACTATTCTGTTGGCCCAAAATGCCATGTGGTAACCAACACAGGAAAGAATGAGTTGTGGCTTCTTTTTAATAATCTACCACAGTGATTAAATTACGGGGCATGCTTGTTTGTATCTAAGTGTATTATGGCCTCAGAATCCTGGCAGTGATGTTGTGGGTGAACTGCCCAGCTAGGCATTGTAGACAGTGTTTCACAAGGGCCAGTTCCAGTGATGTGACAGCAGCAGCATCAGGGGACAGGAGCTCCCCCTGAGAAGAGTGTTATTTCGCCATATGTCATTTNTTTGTATGTATGGTACCATGTGTGTGAGTATGCTGGGTATTGAGCTTTATATAGCACCATAGAAGTGTATATATTGCCACATCTGTATACATACATCTGTATCTACATTTACACATAAAGACATGTTAGGCAGATGTTGTATCACTGAGCCACCTCCCCTGCCATCCCTTTTGGATACAGTGCTGAGAGACCGTCTTCAGCATGTTGGATTGAACTAAATTGGATGGAAATCTTAAATTTTCCTTTCCATATGATAAACTGACCTCCAGTGTGTTCCTTGCTTTATGTTTCTCTCTGTAGCAGCCAGGCCCTCAAAGGGAAGACCCAGTCTCTTCAATAACTTGTTTCTTTGACTGCACTGGCTTTCCTGAGTGGGATGGGATTAAGTAGAATTCTAGACTGGTTTCTCATCCATCTTCTGTGCCAAGCTATCTTTTCTGAGCACCTTCCTGCGCTCTGTGTTAGGCTCTGGGAGTGTGGAGACAAAAAGGAGGCATGAAGGAAGTGGAGTGGCAGCAGGGATATAAGGAGGAGATACCTTTGTCATGATGATGGCAGTCTATGAGACCAAGAACTGTGTTAACCCAGCTTTCTGTAGGGCCAAAGGTATGCATGTATACATGCTTGTGCATGCACACACACACACACACACACACACACACACACACACACACTATTCCAGGAACAAATAAGAGACAGTTCCTGCTTTCATGAAGCTCAAAGAGTAACGGAGAATGCATACGTACACACTGTTACACTAGGGAATGCACAAGTGAGTGTCAGAGATCATGAGAGAGGGCAAAGCATGGGGTACTGCATGAGTTGACGAGCTGGGGTGGCTGCAGGGATTCCCAGTAGGGAAGACATTTGAACTGTGAACCCTCAGGCAGAGCAGTGTTGTTNGTGTGCCCAGAACTGTGAAACCACAGATGAAGTACAGAGAAGTCAGAGGTTTGGGATTGTGTAGGAGGGAATGCAGAGGGGGCAGGATTAGATGGGTGGGGAGGGCAGGTTGTCATGGGAATCCACTGAGATCTGTCAGGGACTTTCCTGGGCTAGCCCAAAGTACACCTGGAGAAGGGGGGTGATGGTGGAGGAGCTGGGGAGGAGGCTGGAAAGATTGCTCTGGCTGACAAGGGTAAAAGATTGTTCAGAGTCAAGGTGTCTTCTGCTTTGAAAAAAGAAGGGCATAGAGGTGTGTGCACAGGAAGCCTCGGAGCACAAAAAGGGNGGTCAGTGTGCAGTTTATCACAACAGAGAACCAGGAAGAGTACAGTGCTCAGCAGGACTTGAGTTTGAATCCTTTCACTGCTGTGTACTTTGACCAAGTCATTTAACCTCTCTGAGACTTAAACTGTGAAGTGGCACAAATATACTGAAAAGTCTTTANGGGCATGAACTATATGCTGTGGGATAATGCTTTTGTACACTGGTTTAATAAAATGCTGATTGGCCAGTAGCCAGGCAGGAAGTATAGGCAGGGCGAGCAGACAAGGAGAATTCTGGGAAGAGGAAGGGCTGAGTCAGGAGTCACTAGCCAGACACAGAGGAAACAAGATGACAAGGCAGAACTGAGAAAAGGTACCAAGCCATGTGGCTAAACATAGATAAGAATTATGGGTTAATTTGAGTGTAAGAGCTAGTCAGTAATAAGGCTGAGCTAATGGCCAAGCAGTTATAATTAATATAAGCTTCTAAGTGATTATTTTATAAGTGGGCCACGGGACTGCGGAGGCCTGGTGGGACTAGAGAAACCGTCTAACTACAACTATGTTATGTGATTTTAAGGTAGAAATTAAATGGTCACANCGCCTGGCCCATTATAGGTGGTTGAATTAACCAAGATGGGTAATTAAGTGAGGGAGGAGCAGCTTGGGGGAGATGTGGTCCTAGTCCTGGGGATGGTCAGAGCCAGGTGTGATCACCTGTGAATGTCCTGAGCTTGAAAGGAGTGGCTATGCTCATGAGAATGTCCAAAGCTGATCAAGTGTGGAAGACAGGTGAAAAAAAGTAAGNTGTGCATGGACGGACACACCCATGCACGTATGTGTTCCTTGCACAATGAACCATGTGATCAGAGGGAGTTGAAGGTTGTTGCAGCCTTGGTTGTTTGGCAATCCTCCTTTACCTAATTCTATATTCTATCCTCAGATCCCAGTCTAAAACCAGAGAGAGGTGGAGGGGTGGCGTTTGGTCCCGCTGAGGTCAGTTGAGACTGCTGGGAACAGTAAGTCCAGGGGGATTGACTCTCAGCTCGGTCAGGCATACTCATGAATAGTCAGTCAGCCTTCCCCTTTAGAAGTCAGGCCCCAGGGAACAGAACAGCTGCTCCCCTGGTGTCATCTCTGTGAATATAGATAGGACCTGGTGCTTGGAGAGGGCAGGGATGCGTGTGAGAAGAGGGAGTGGACCTGATGGGTTGGAGATGCCCCAAGACAAGAGAGGAACAGATAGCTTAGATTCTGAATCGAGGACCTCAGCACCNTTTAAAAAGCACCAGCATAAACAGCAGCACCAGCAGTGTCAGCATTTCCACGTACAGTTGCTATTCCTACCTAGTCACACTAACTCTTCAGAAATTCTTCCAGGTCTGGCCAGTGCACTCACCCCACCAGTCCTACACCATGAAACCACAACATGCACGGAAGCAGCCAGGCCTTGTACCTGTGCTTAAAGGCACCCACCCTTGCAAAGATCAGGGTATGAAATATTTTAAAGACCGTCAGCCAAGTGTATGCCCTGGGAAGCCTGAGAAAGTTTCCTGAGGGAAGCAAGTGCCCTTCACTTTTCACAGGCTTTGTCCAGCACCTGCTCTGCTCGGCCATGGGCAGTGCTCAGTGCTGTTGGAAATATCTGAAGAAGAATCCAGCTCAGGGGATGCTGGGCTGTCTNAAGAGGAGAGGGACTATATTCTGATAGAGTAGAAGGATTTGGCTAATNAAAAAAAATTAAACAGGTACAGAAAAGCCATACACATTTATGGGCGCCACATGGTGTCTCAATGCATGTTTAAATCAGGCTAAACANACCAATCTCTTCAAACATTTATTATCGCTTTCTGGTGAAACATTTAAAATTGTTCATGGAGCGGTTTGAATATGCAGCTATTGTCATCATCTGCAGTCTCCCACTAGAGCACCCCAGAACCTTGACTCCTCTGTAACTTTCTACCCATTGATAAACCTCCTGCTGTCTCCCCTCTATTCTCTCTCTATTCTGAGATAACTACCATTCTACTTTCAATTCATATAAGGTCAACATTTTTCTTTAACTCCACATATAAAACCATGTGGTACTTGTCTTTCTGCACCTGGCTTATTTCATTTAACATGACAATCCAGTTCCATTGCGATGTCATAAATGACATCCTTTCATCCTTTCCTGTGGCTAAATAGTATTTCCTACTCCCTGAGCTTAGAAAGGGGGGAGATTGATATAGATGATCATCCACAGCCACGCACTCACAATTATTTAGACCTGGCAATTTGACCAGCCATGAGTCTCTGCACTACCCATGGGGTGGGGTTGGGGAGCTTTTCTGACCAATGTGAAAGCAACACAAATCTATGGGTATATACATAAATATATTCAGAAGACAGTTTGATTGCATAACCATTTAGCAAAACAGTAGATTACCCACAGGGCCTCTGATCTTCCCAGTCACAGGCTTTTGCCAAATTGATAGTATGAAATCCCTCCTGTAGGGAAGGCCTCATATACAGCCAGAAAGGGGTTGNTTATCACCCTCCACCTCATTATTATGCTGCTATTGCTCCATTGGACACATCTTGTCAGAATTGTCACATGCAGGGGCCTGTGCTGGGTGAGATCATTGAAGTCTTTTTTTTCTCCAGCAGCCTGCATAGCACCTTCTGGTCTTGTATATGCAAACTAGCAGGGAGAGAGTTTGAGGGTGATTGTCTGTGTTCTACATCCAAAGTAAGTAGTGTATTTGGCAGTAGGGTTACTGTGGTTGGTCTTCTTACTCTTTGGGGCCTGCCACCCAGCTTCCAAATAAATACATGGAGACGTATTCTTATTTAGGAATGCCCTGCCTTAGCTTGGCTTGTTTCTAGCCAGCTTTTCTAACTTAAACTATCCAGTTTCTCTTTAACTATGTTTTGCCTCTAGGCTTTTTACCTTTCTTTGTTCCATATATCTTTCCTTCCTACTCTGGCTGGCTGTGTGGCTGTGTGGCTGGCCCCTGGCCTCCTCTTCTCCTTCTCCTTTTCTTGCTCTGTGCTTGTTGCTCTAGATTTCTCCTCCTATTTATTCTCTCTGCTCGCCAGCCCTGCCTGTTTCTCTCTCCTGCCTTGCTATTGGNCATTCAGCTCTTTATTAGACCAATCAGGTGTTTTAGGCAGGCAAAGTAATGCAGCTTCACAGAGTTAACAAATGCAACATAAAAGAGTGCAACACATCTTTGCATCATTAAACAAATATTCCACAGCATAAACAAATGTAAAACATCTTAAAGTAATATTTCACAACAGGTTACCATCTAGTTCTGGTAGGCAACCAAGAGAATGGCAATAGCCTGTACTGTTTTGGGTGCCTCTGTGGCCTCTTCAATCTATAACTCATAGGGAGGTATACCATTCTGTCTTAGGGTTTCTCAGTTAGGGTTTCTATTGCTGTGAAAAGACACCAAGACCATGGCAACTCTTATAAAGGAAACACTTAATTGAGGTGGCTTGCTTACACTTTCAGAGGTTCAGTCCATTATCATCATGATGGGGAGCATGGTGGCATGTAGGCAGACATGGTGCTGGAGTAGTAGCTGAGATTCCTACATCTTGCAGGCAACAGGAAGTCAACTGCCACACTGAGTAAAGCTTAAGCAAAAGACCTCAAAGCCTGCCCTCACAGTGACACACTTCCTCTAACAAGGCCATACCTACTACAACAAAGCCACACCTCCCAATAGTGCCACTCCTTTTGGGGCCATTTTCTTTTAAATCACCACACATGGCTAGGACTGAGATTTTCATTTAATAACCCATGTCTTCTGGGAGTAGACTTATCCACCCAGGCAGGACACTTCTGTTCAGACTNTATTTATAGATTGCATTTTAATTGGCTTACAAGCTAGTAAATTTTATAAGGTATCTTCAGCTATGTAACCCACCCCTACCTTTCCTTGCCCCAATCTCCCTGT
>LZPO01108011.1:9234-28879 GCA_001675575.1 Neotoma lepida | reverse complement strand
CTGATGCCCAAGGACAATGAGTTAACTTGTTGAAGGCTTGTCACCATTTTCTGCACATAACCATCTTGGCCTGCAGTTAAGTGTTTGAGGAGACCATTGGCTCTCTTTCATTTGGCTTCAGTGGTTTCTTTTCTGTTGCTATCGTGTACATTTTACGGAGCCAACTCTGTAGTCATATTTTTGTAGAAAACTTAACATTCTTTGTTTCCCCTGTTCCCCACTCCCCTTCTGCCTGACACGGAGGACTGAACCTAGGGCCTCACTCACATGAGGCAAATGCTGTACTATTTCCTCAGCCGTTTTAACATTTTTCTTTTATTTCATGACAAGTTCTTACTATGTTGCTCAGTGGCCTTGAACTCACTCCATAGCCCATACAGGCTTTGATCTTCCTGAATGACATCAGTCTGTGACCTTAGGACCAACTTTTGGATGTATTTTGTGGGGTTTTCTGTGTAGCCCAGGTCGGTCTCAAACTTGATGTTCTCCTACTTAAGCNTCTTGAGTACTGGATGATAGATGTGCATTACCACAGATTGCTAGTAATATGATTTTAAATTCTAATAACAGTACCTACCATGTATATATATATACATGGTATATATATATGGTGCGTGTGTGTGTGTGTGTTGTTTGTGTGTTTATGTGCACATACCTGCACATACATGTGTGTGGAGGCCAGAAGTCAATGGCTTGATGTCAGCTGTCTTCTTCAGTTACTCTCCACCATATTATCATTGTTTTTTCATACATTTAGTGTGTGTGCACATGTGTGCATGCATGTGTGTGAGTGTGCATGCATTCTTGTGTGCGTGCATGTGTGTGTGTCTACGCTGTGCATGTACCTGGATGCTACAGCATATGTGGAGGTCAGAACACAACTATCTGGGTCCTGGGGGTTAAACTCAGGTCATCAGGCTTGGTGGCAAGCACCTTTACTAGCTGAGCTAACTCGCTGGCCCTCCACCTTAGCTTTTGAGAGAGGGTTTCTCACTGAATCTGAGGGTTACCAATTTGGCCAAGCAAGTTCGAAGGATTCATCTGTCTTTCCATCCCATCCTTCACACCTGGGGCTGCAGACACACACCAGCATCCAGTTTCTGTGCCGGTGCTGGGGCTTCATGTTTAGGTCCTCAGATCCCTAGTTTGATCTTTCCCAGGGGAAAATTTTGAGGACATTTTATGTTTTAGTTTTCTATTTAAAATTGAGAATATGACTTAACTTTCCCTTTTCAAAGAAAAGAAATGTGACCTCACTGTATTACCTGGGGTAGCCTGGAGCTAGACTCAGAAGATCCTCTTGCCCCTGCCTCCCAAGTAGCTGGAACTACAGGTATGCACCCTCACATCTGGCTCATTTCCTTTTCTTGGCTAATTTGAAGTTTAATTGATGTAACAGATTTGTATGTAGTTGCAAGAAACCCCACATATATCTACTGTATACTTTGTGACAACATTTTATAAAACAAAAAAATATAATATCAAAATCAGGGCATTTACATTTATCAGTCCATCAGTACCACTCAAATTTCCTGGATACTTGGTTGCTCTTGATTCATTTGTGTGTACATGTGTTCTTGGCTGTATACATTTCTTGAACATGATCTTCTATGTGCCTATTTATTACCACAGTTACATTTTCTCCTTACCTTATGCTTTGTAATTACACGAAGATATAAAACTCATCTGATTATGTAGTTAACTTATTAAAGGATTGTGCATTAATCTGATTGCCTAAGCTGAAGCCTGCATCAGTGGTGATGTTACTACCATCATCATAATATCACACACACACACACACACACACACACACACACGTAGGAAGCAACATGGCATCATATAGTATGTCTCATGCTGTTAAATCTTAGTAATAGTCAAATAAAAGAAATTAAAGAGGACATTAGATGATGGACAGACCCTCCATGATCCTAGATCAGCACAGTCAATATTATGAAAGTGGCTATACTACTGAAAACAATCTACATATTCATTAAAATCCCCATGAAAATTCAACTGATATTCTTCACAGAACTAGAAAAAACGATCCTAAAATTCATATGAAAAGCAAAAGCAAAAGACCACAAATAGCTAAAACAGTTCTAATCAGAAAGAACACATATTGCCCAAGCTCAAACTATTCCACAGAGCCACAGTGATACAGACAGTGTGGCACTGACAAAGGAGACATGTAGACCAGTGGAACAGACTAGAAGACCCAGAAATAAACCTGCACAGTTGTGGACACCTGATTTTTGACAAAGGTGTCAAAAACTTTTACTGAGAAAAAAGACAGCCTTTTAAAAGTAGACAGATCCTTATAAAGACATAATGCTCCAAAATGGATGTAATAAATAGAAATTCTAGTAGTCCTTTAATCATTGAAGGAAATTGGACATACCCCCCCAAAAATTGTTGCCACAACAAAAATATCACAGACAAATTAGCTTCTGCAGACTATTTAAGATAGAAATGACNTTAATCTTACGTAGATTCCACTATAAGACAGAAAAAGAAGGCACTGCCATACTTAGAGGCAAAATCATGTTCTAAAACCTAACATGGATGACATATGAAATGAAAAGGAAAGGTCAGTTTCACTCAAATACAGAGTAAGGTGCAGCATAAACAAAGAGAACCCAGTAATATACACCATGCACAAAACTCTTAATAGAGTTGCTTTTAACCACCTCCCNGCCCCAAGCAGGACTAGCTTAACATTCTAAAAACCATCACTACAGTTCACCAAATTAACAGGAAGCAGAAAAATATGGTATCTCAGTAAATAAAATATTTGATCAAATTTTATTTATTATTNAAAAAAACCCACTTTCAGAAAACTAAAAATAGAAAGGTACTCAGTAAGGTGAGCACCTGCACAAACTACAAATAACAACTTAGATGTTGAAATGTTGGGNTCCTTCGCCCTTCTTTCCATAGATTAGAAATAAAGTATCTATTCTTCCACTTCTATTTGACATTGTCCTAAAAGTCCTAGCTAGAGAAGTGGGGGAAAATACCCAGANTTTCTAAGACAGTAAATAATCTGTTTTAAAGGCAAAGGTCACATATGTAGAGTATCCCAAAGCATTTGCAGATGACTTATTAGCTGTAGCAGGAAAGCTTNGCTGAATTTGGAGACAGTTGCTATGGCTTGAAACTGTTCCTTAGTGTGCCACATACCTTGGTTACAGGATATAGAAACAGTTGGAACTGACCTGGGAACTCCCTCCCTCTGGTCAGTCCTCCTAACACTGGAAGGTGCTATGTAGACTGCTGGAGAACTACAATCAACAGTATTACCCAGCTGGAGATCCTATGTGCAGCAATCCAGACTGGCCAGGCAAAATGTGCCCGCAATTGCAATACCAGCAAGTCTATTATTGGAGTAATAGGCTACTTTTGGACTAGATTTGATGGCCACTCAACAGGAGGGAATTCATGTTTGTACTGTAAATTTGGTTTACAGGACCTGTGGCTAGACAGGTCCTGTCAGGGAGNTATTGATATTTTCCCTCTTAAATGGATATGATGGGCCTGTTAAATTGCCTTGCAAATAAATATGTCTATATCTNTATCTATGACACTGCTATTAGCTTTGGCCAGAGAAGCTTCTTTGAAGTGTTTAACAGTGATTCCTGAGAGCTATATCTGGCCAAAGTACAGAGAATAAGTGACTACTTAATGCCCAGTCAAGTAGGACAACCATAGCACTCATTCCAAGGCTCAAGGAATGTGGAGGAAGAAGGTATAGAAAGAACAGATTCTGGAGATGGCTGGGAGAGTTGTGGAACACTGACTTGTGGACGTGACATGACTGCTGTGCTATAATCTTGAATTCCTAACCATTGTGATTAATTCCACAAGATCTCCACAAGGTCGGACCTCCTAACATGCCGTCATGGGAGGAGAAGGCTTCATNGTGCCTCACCCCTTCCTGAAGATTTATATGCAGTTAGCAGTTGATAGGAGAGGGAGAGACATTTTCTTCAGTGGTGAAGCCACTGGTAAGGTGCCCATGCCCCTGTAAACAACTCTAATGAACTCATTGGGACACACACACACACACACACACACACACACACACACACACACACACAGAAATGTAAAAGGAGAAGGGGAACTGGTTGGGAAGAAAGGGATCATCAAGAAGGGAGGTGAAAGAGGGTGATGGGGATGAATATGATTAAAATATGTGTGTGTATGAAAATGTCAAAATGAAACCCATTATTATATATAATTAATATATGGCAATACCCTAAAAGGAAAGTGCATCCCAATGGCTCACATATTTAAAGCTTGGTTACCGTGGTGCTNTAGGGAGGGAAGGCTTGGTGGGAGGAAGTTTGGTTACTGGGAGTGTGTCCCTGGAAGGGAATATTGTGACAATCTCTTCTGCCTCTCTCTCTTTGCTTTCTGGTCAATGCTTCTGCCATGGTCCATTGTGCCCACACAGACCCAAAGTCACAGGATCAAATGACTGTGGAGTGATACTGTTGAGACCATCAGCCAAAATAAACTTGTTTTCCTTTAGTATTTCAAGGACTTTGTCATTATAGTTTGATATAACAACAAAAATGCTATTTAAAACACATCAAGAAATATCAAGCACCTAGACATAAACTTAATAAAACATCCATGNAACCCCTTTAAAGAAAACTACTGAATGCTACTGAGAGAAAATAAAGAAGCTCTAACTAAATATAGAGACATACCATGTTCATTGACTNGAAAGTCAATATAAAAAAGATAGCTGGCAAGCATCTAAGTGTTCTACAGATTCTTTGCAATTCCAAGTGAAATCCCAACTGATTTTCTTTGGAGGGCTTTTATAATATGGTTCTAGCATGTATATGGGAACCCTAAGGGAGGAGACAGACAATCTGAGGCAAGAAAAGAGTACATGGTGCTCCCTCAGAGTTTGTTACAGGTTTGCGCTTGAGACTGTGATATAGGGCAGAAGCAGAGTGTGCCACATAGACATTGATTTATGACAAAGGTGTCCCTTAAAAAGTGGAGAGGTTTACATCAATAAACGGTTGGGGGTGGGTGGGTGGGCTGGAGAGATGACCCTGGAGCACGAATCCTAATTGTTCTTAATAATAAAAACCTGGAGCCAGATACCCAGGTAAATGCTGAAAGATCAGCGAGACAAAGGAGCAAGCCACTAAGAGAGACCTTTTACCTCTACTAAATCTTCAGACTGAATGCAATGAGCTCCTGCTTGCCTTATATTCCTCTCCCCGCCCAGCCTTATCCCTTTCTGTCTCCACCTTCCTAGTGCTGGGATTAAAGGTGCGAGCCATCACTGCCTGGNTCTGTTTCTCTTTTAGACTGGATTAGTCTCCTGTAGGCCAGGGTGGCCTTGAACTCACAGAGATCTGTCTGCCTCTGCCTCCCCAGTGCTAGGATTAAAGGTGTGTGCCATCACTGCCAGTCGTTTATGGCTAACTCTGTGGCTGGCTGTGTCCTCTGATCTTCAGACAAGCTTTATTTGTTAGATCACAAACAAAATATTGCCACATGACCCAGCGGGTAAGAGCACTGGCTGTTCTTTATGAGGACCCCGGTTCAATTCCCAGCACCCACATGGCAGCTCACACCTGTCTGTAACTCCAGTTTCAGGGGATCAGACATACATGCAGGCAAAACACCAATGCACATGAAATAAAAATAAATTCTTAAAAAAAAAATGGGGGGGGCTGGAGAGGTGGCTCAGAGGTTAAGAGCACTGACTGTTCTTCCAGAGGTCCTGAGTTCAATTCCCAGCAACCACATGGTGGCTCACAATCATCTGTAATGAGATCTGGCGCCCTCTTCTGTATACATAATAAATAAATCTTTTAAAAAATTATTTAAAAAAATGGTTCTGGGAAATTAGGTTTCCGCATGTGAAGGACTTGGCTTGTTTCTGAATGAGAAATGCAGAAAAATGAAGCTTTTGGAAAATGAGCTAGCACATGTCTTTATGACTTGGGGATAGACAGAAGTTCTTGTATAGCTTACCACAAACCCACTAAAATCGTAAAGTAAAAAGACCACATTAGAATTTAGGACTTCAGCTCATTAAATGATGCCATAAAGAGAGGTAAACATGAAGTGACAGGGTGCAGGGAGATGCTTGATGATGACTCCCTATCCAACATCAATAACGGACTCTAAAAGACTAATAAGAAAAAGTCCAACTGAGGCTTTAAAGCCAGCAGCCCTGATGTCATATGAATGTATTAAAAGGTGGTTGGCCTCATTAGCATAAAGGGAAATGAAAATTCAAACCACAGTATGATGCCATTTTGCTTATGAGAGTAACTGACAGTATCAAGTGTTGGTGATGGTGTAGAAAAATGGTAACTGTTCAGCACTGCTGGTGGGAGCACCACACTGGCTTAACCATGATGGCAAGCAGTGGTGTTCTGGCTAGTGTTCTATCAGCTTAACACAAGATAGTCAGTGGGAGGAGGAAACCTCAGCTGAGAAAATGCTCCCACTAGATTGGCCTGTGAGCATACCTGTGGTGCATTTTCCTGATTCCTGATTGATGTGGGAGGGCCTAGCTCACTGTGGGCAGTGCTATCCGTGGGCTGGTGTTCCTAGGTGCTGTAAGAAAGCAGACTGAGCAAGCCCCGGGGAGCAAGCCAGTCGGCAGCACTCCTTCATGGCCTCTGCATTAGTTCCTGCCTCCAGGCTCCTGCCCTGACTTCCCTCAGTGATAGAGTGTGACCTGAGAGTTGTAAGAAGAAATAAAGTCTTTCCTCCCCACTTGCTTTTGGTCATGGTGTTTTATCAGAGCAATAGAAACCCTAACTAAGTCATAGGGGGAATTAGCTCATAGAGTTACAGATACTCTGAACCTATGACCCAGCAATTCATTTTCCAGATACCTACCTTAAGTAAGTGTCTTACTGAGGGTTTCTATTGCTGTGAAAAGACACCATGACCATGGGAACTCTTATAAGTGAAAACATTGAATTGGGGCTGGCTTACAGTTCAGAGGTTTAGTCTATTATTATGGCAGGAGCATAGTGCTATACAGGCTGACATGGTGCTGGAGAGGTGACTGAGAGTTCTACATCTGGATCCACAGGCAGCAGGAAAAGATATGAGTCACATTAGGCCTGGATTGAGTTTCTGAGACCTCAAAGCCCACCCCCAGTGACACATTTCCTCCAACAACATCACACCTACTCCAACAAGGCCACACCTCCTAATAGTGCCATTTCCTATAAGCCTATGGGGCCATTTTCATTCAAACTACCACAGTAAGTATATATTTATATTCCAGAATAGACATAATAAAGCTTACAATGAATTATAGTATATTTATATACTGGAATATTATATAATAATAGAAAATGAGCTAATTAAGTATAACAACTATGATTAATAAAAACATATAAGATATACTTTAAGAGCCATGCATCTATATAAATCCATACATTTTTGCCACTAGAGTATAAGGAAGGGCTGTGGTTGGAAAGTTACTGTGGTGGCTAGGGTTAATTGTCAGCTTGATAGAATCTAGAATCACCGNGAAGATGGGCCTTTGGGCATAACTCTGTGGGATTATCTTGATGTAGTTAACTAAAATTGGAAGGCATGCCCACAGTGGGTGGCTCCATCCCCTGAGTGGGATCCTAGACTTTATAAGCAGAGAAAGGAGCTGAGCAACAGTAGGCATTCATCTCCGCGGCTTCCTAACTAGCTGCTCCTGGCTCCTTCTGCTTTTGACTTCTCCTCCGTGATAGGTTGTACCCTTAAACAGCAAGCCAGAAGAAACCCTTTATCCCTTAAGTTGCTTCTGTCAGAGTATTTTATCATACCAGCAGGGAAAGAAGCTAAGACAGTGGCTTGTGGTAGATTCTGGCCTATTTTTTTTTAATTAGATAGGGATCCCATTGACATTAATTTTATAGTATATTTTTGCATGTGTGTATGTGTATATGTATGTGTGATCAGATGTACATGTATGTGAGTGAACATGTATTGTGTATGTGGGTATTGTGGGATAATCTTTTTTATATTCTGTAAAGATGTGTCTCTGCCTAAGGTGCCTTCTGATTGGTTTAGTAAAAAGCTGAATGGCCAATAACTAGACAGGAGAGAATAGGCAAGACTTCTGGGGAGAGATAGGACTTTGGAAAGAAGAAAGGCGGAGATGCCAGTGAGACACTGAAGAAGTCAGACAGAGGAGAGGTATCTGAGCCACATGGCAGAACATACATTAATAAAAACAGGTTAATTTGAGTTATAAGAGCTAGTTGGTAAAAAGCCATAACTAAGGCCCAGCTTTCATAATTAATAATAAGTCTCCATGTTGTTATTTATGAGCTGGTGGCCCAAAGGAAAGTCCAACTACATGTGGGCATGTGGAGGCCAAGAATGATCTGGAGTGTCATTCCTTAGGAGCTGTTCACTTTGTGTTTTGAGGCAGTTTCTCACTATCCTGTATCTTCCCAGCCAGCAAGCCCCAAGCATCTGTCTTTCTCTTCACAATGTTGGGATTATATGTTACCATTCCCAAGTTTTAATTTTATTTTATTGAGACAGGATCTCACTATGTCACCTTGGCTGGTCTGCCACCCTGTATAGACCAGGCTGGCCTTGAACTCATAGAGATCCACCTGCCTCTGCCTCCTGAGTGTTGGGATTAAAGGTGTGCGCCAGCATGCCTGGCCATGCTCACCTTTTTTCATGCAGGTCCTGGGGATGTAACCCAGCTCTATGTTGGCATGGCAAGCGTTTTATTTACTGTGATATCTGCCTAACCCACTATGCTACATTTTATAATACAAGCTAAACATATGAAATCCAAAATGCTCTACAGTCAGAAACCTTTTGAGTGCTAATATGCTGCCATGAGTGGAAAATTTCACACCTGACTCTGTGACAAGTCAGTCAGAATGCAGGTGCAAGAGGTACTATATAGAATTACCTTTGGGCTATGTGTATATAGTGTGTCTACTGAAAGACATGCAAGTTTTATCTTCAGACTTATGTTCCATCCCAAGCTGTCTCATGATGTATATGCAGATGTTATAAAATCTCGCATCTGAAATATGTCCAGGCTCAAGCATGCCAGGTGGTGATACTCAGCCTGTAAGCCTTTATTGTCCTGACTCGACTTTGGAATGTGAGTTATATTTAACACTGACGTGCTTCAGAAGTCCTAGTGTCTCAGAAACACTTGCAGGGCTTTCTGTGCCAGGAAGGTGGTGGGAAGCAAGAGGCTGAGGATGGGATGAAGCTATTTTGCACATGACTGATCTCTATAGCATCCTTTCATGGTGAACTTTGGCATGTCTGATTACAGGTGATTAACTGAGGCCCCATGGGGGTAAGGCACTTGAGTGAGTTTCTGTAGCTGATCCGTGGCTGAGGTGGCATTAGATCCAGGTCTGTCCTCTTCTGCTAAATATTGTAAACTCCCCCGAAGCAGAAGTTCAGGGACACTCTGCTGCTTGTCAGCAGCACAATGACAGTTGCCAGCCATGCTATGACTTCTGGTGACTCATCCCCCGTGAATGCAGGTGAGCTGGCCGAGTTNTCTGCAGCTCCTGGGCTCTGTCAGCTTTACCTCTCAGCCCTGAGCCTGGCCACAGCTCCTGTGTTTTGTACCTCTCCACACACTCAAAAAGAGTAAGGCATTGCTCCCTGATGCCCAGGCATTTTCTAGTTCTGCAGAGCCCCTGCTTTACAGTCCTCTTGTTTTGGAGAGCTGACCTCAGCCATACATTTCAAGACAACCTGCTATGACAGGTAGACCCCTGCTGTCCAGGGGTAGGTCCACTGGGACCTACCTGGTGAGGATTATCCTTGTACTGCAAGCAATGGCTTCCCTGTCCAGCAAAGCCTTCCACACAAACCTTGCCCCCTGGCCCTTCTGTTTGTTTTGCTTTGCGCTGACCTGAACTGAATACCTTCACGGGTTTCTGCAATGGGACTGACAGTGGTTGGGACATGCAGGGACAATGGCTGTGCCCACCTGTAGGTCAAGGGTCAGGCCTGGTAGAGCAGCCTTGTCAGCACTTCAAAAGCTGAGGCCTCTGTCCTGCTAGGTCCCACCCACGGATCAATGACCACTAACACACAGGTGTGCTTGGCTATTGATGTCCCCATGACCAGGACAAGGGGAGGTGCAAGGCTACGGACAGGCAGCTTACCTGGGGATTAAAGCATGGACACAGGTGTCTAGTCAATGCCAAGGGGAGGAGGCTGGGTTGGACTCACACGAAGTGGAAGAGGTGGCAAGCTGAGTGCCTTGAGCTCCCCAGAAAACATCTGTTCCTGGCTAGCCCATGGCTGCACAATGCAGGACTGCTTTCCAGTTCTTGGCTGGCCTTTTTCTTTTGTTTTTGTTTTTGTCTTTTTTTTTTTTAAAGAACTTCTAGAAACATAAGAAGTTTGAATATAATCATTTTTTTCTTCCTCTCTTTTTTCTTTTCCTATGTAATTCAGGCTGGCTTGTAACTTGAAATTTTACCTCAACCTCCCAAGTGCTGGGATTATNGTCCATAGTCCCATTGCCACTCCTATGAGCCACAGGCCCTAGAGACATAGCTGTCTTGCCATTCATTCATTCATTCATTCAGCTGATGGATCAGTATTCCTAAATGACAATTCTGTCCTGTATTCTGGGACAAATGTTGCACACACATAAATAACTTCTAAAAGCCTTGTCCATTCTGAAATAGAGACAAAGATATGAACAAGTAACTGGGTATGAAATGAATTTGTCAAGCCATAGCAGGATGTCTGTGGAAGTGTGCCTTGGAGTAAGCCATAGTTTAAGCAGATATGACATGATTCTGAGCTGGGGTTTCCAAGGGCAGATGGAGAGAGGGGGAACAGCCACAGAGGTGCTGGATCTGGGACTTAGGGCAGCTGCAGGCTGCTAAGATGAGGAGAGATGGGGTCGATAAAGCAATGCATGGTGAGGCTAGAATGTATGCCTGAGGCTTATGCTAGGCTGAGCAGCTGTGCTCTGGACTCTGTACTGAATCTGAGGACTGTGAGAGCCAGGCTGGGTCTGAAACACAGATATGGTTTGAGAGATTCAAATGTGAAGGATGCCTCAGATAGAAGCCAGGGTGATGGTCTGGAGGGCTCTTACTGCAAGGGATTGAGAATCAGCTCTTCTGAATGCAGATGATGGACAGCAGAAGTGCCTGGGAATGACAGTTTTCTAGATCTCTAGCCAAGGCTGTCATGGCACCACAATGACCCGTCAAGGTAGAGAGGGCAGACATCCTAGGCTCAGACGAAGGCTGGGTCCTTGGGAAGGCAAGTCCTGCTGAGGATGCATGAGTGCCCCTGAGAAAGCCCCATGGTGAGTGATAAGGTGATCCTGGAGCAAGCCCTGCTGGGTCTACTCCTTCATCTCCACAGGATGATGAGCTGCTGCCTTTGGGATGCCAGGGACACTGGAGGTCAGGCACATCCAGCTTGCCTGTTGTCTTGTTCATCAGACCTTGATTACCTACTTTTTGCCAGGAACTAGGATTGCAGGGTAAGAAAGAGGAGAAGATTTCCTGCCCTGATAGATGGCAGTCCAGTAAAAAACAGGTAGTTCTAGGAGTGATGATCCCAGTGCTAACACTAGCATGTGAATGCCACCACACCAGGCACAGTTCTGGAAACTTTATAAAAATGAACTCACTTTGACTGGACGTGGTGGCACATACCACATCTTCAGTACTTAAGAGACTGAAAAGGGAGGATGGAGAGTTAGAGGCTACTCTAACTGGCTACATAGACTCCAAATAACTTTAAAGAGAAGTTATGTTGTTTTCAGAAAAGTAGATAAGAGTTAGAGATCATTGTGTTAAGTGAAATGAGCCAGACTCAGAAAGGCAAACATATGTTTTCTCTCATATGCTGAAGCTAGAAATCAAAGAAAAAAGAGCAGCTGGAGAGAGCCTTAGTTAACAGCATCTACTGCTTTATCAGAGGACTGGAGTTCAGTTCCCAGCACCCACACTGAGTAGCTCAAAACTGCCTGTCATTCCAGCCCCCAAGGATCCAACCTTCTTTTGGCCTCTCCCAGTACTTGCACACACATGTCCATACACACATGCATACAAATACACATACACATAAAGAGGCATGCATGTGACACACAACACCTATGTGCAGACAAAACACCCATACACATAAAATAATAACAAATTAAAAACAATAGCAATTGAAAAAAAAAACAGACGTTGGAAAGATAGATGAATCTATTGGGAAGACATTTTTATTCTTGGTAGTTTAATTTTGGCAGATGGATGGGGCCTCAAACTGCAGAGGGATTCTTTTCAGTATGCCTGTAGTCGCAATGACCTCACACCGTGATTTCAGATGCTGATCCGTAACTCTGCCAAGAAGAGCTCAGTCCAGGGTATTTTAGTGGGCTGCTCTACCTGTTCATTGGGTGTAGCTGGGATNGAGCTCTGGTCCTTACAGTACTTGGGGTCTTGTGGGGAACCTCAAGATCAGCAACGTGTCCATCGTGACCACTGTGTCTCATGGCTCTGCTGAATTCGCCTACATAACTTCATACTTNCGCTTAGGCTTCAAAGCTATTTTAAACTGTTGATGCATGTTCCAAGTTGAAAAAATGATTTAAAAATTATAATGCTGTGACAATAAAAGAGGAATTAAAAATAGCTCCAAACCTCAGAACTTTTATCTTTGTGTTTTGGGGACAGTTCACTGTGGTGGGAAGTGGACCCTAGCCCAGGGATTTGTAAACTGAACATGGTCCCAGGAAACAACAGCAGCAGCTGAAGAGAGTGAAGAGAGTGATGTCGCATGTAGTAAAAGTGAAAAGAAAACTGGTTTTGGACTTGGCCAGCTCCCTTTTCAGATCATTTCAGGGAACTGCTAAGAAAACACGCGCCTCACCCAGCCTGTCTTTAGCCAGTGGCTGAGACTCCGCCCAGATCTGATTTTGCTGTGGTCATGCTCCACTTCCCTTCAGCTGACAGGTGTAACCTGCATGACCCAGGGCTGAAATGTTCCATGTCCTGGTGCATGTACCACCTTCCAGAATCTGATCTATGGAAAAAGTGACACAGTCCACGGAGGTCAGTGGGGCTTGACTCATTTACTGGTGCGTGTGTAACATGAATACTTTAGATTTTGGAATTTTTTAAAATTTATACACATTTTAAAAATTATGCAAACAATACTAGTGACTGTTCAAATTCAAGCTACATAGAATGCCACACAAAGCAAACAACAGAAAGACATCCCCCTCTCTCTCCAAGCTCATTCCCCTCACCACCCCCACCTCAAACCCATTCTGTCTCAGGGATTAAACGCTGTTAGGAATTTGCACTTTATAAAGGCATGTGCAAGCGTTCGTGAGTACAATAATTTAACTTTAAGAATAAATACTAGCTCATATTTTCATAGCTTGCCTTATTTCATTCAGCAACATGTCTTGGACAATTATTTTCCATTTTCCTTCAATACACCACAGTTTAACTGTTCCTTTGCCCTTTTACCATAGTTTCCAAATTCTCCTTTAGCACTGACCACCCTCTGGATGTGTGTCCCTGTGCACTCCTGTGCCAGGTTCTGTGGGAGCAGAGAATTGCTCAGTCAAGGGGAAGGGACATCTAAAGAACTGCCCTGTGCTGCCAGCTCCTCTTCTAAAACTGTCTCTCCTGTTTGTGTTCCCACAAACCCAAGACACAAACATTCTCCTGCTCAAACCTTAGGCATCTGTCCTAAGAATCTTCCTATTCAGAGAGAGTGGCGTTATTATTTTAATTTTTCAATTACTTGTTCATTCAGATGACTGAGTGTATTTTTATGTTCTAAACTAGGGTTGATTTTACCTCCAAGGGACATTTGGCAGTGTCTGGAGACATGTTGAATCTCACAATTGGGCAGCAATGCTGGTGATAGGGATGGTGGTGGTGATGGTTGTGGTAATAGTGGTGATGGTGGTGGTGGTGGTGATGGTAGAAATTATTATTTATTCTAAGAATAACACATGGCTGTGCTTTTCAGTTTTTCATTGCTGTGACAAAGTCCTCAAGAAAATTAACTTAATTCACGTAAAGGAAGGTTTATTTTAGTTCATCATTTCAGAGGTCTTAGTCCACAGTTGCTGGGACCTGTCACTGAGGACATGTGGTGATGCAGAACATTGTGATAGAGGAAATGGATCTACTTCATTGTATCTGGAAAGCAAAACAGAGATAGAGGGAGGGACCCAAGTCTCAAAATCTCCTTTGGAGGACTGTGACCCACGAGCTAACCCAACTCAGCCCAATCTCCCAAAGCCCCAACACTTCCCAGCAGCACTGCAGCTGATGACTAAGCCTCTAAAATGTGGGCCTTTGTGTTGCAAGAATCCTAGTTGGTCTTAATAAAAACCTGGAACCAGATATTGGGGTAAATGCTGAAAGATCAGAGACAAAGGAACAAGCCACAGCTACCTCTCACCTCACCAACTCCTCAGCCAAAAGGACGCTGAACTCTTGTTTTCTCCTGCCTTATATTCCTTTCTCTGCCAAGCCATATCACTTCCTGTCTCAGCCTTCCTAGTGCTGAGATTAAAGGTGTGTGACTCCCAAGTACTGGGATTAAAGGTGTGAGCCATCACTGTCTGGCTCTGTTTCTCTTTTAGACTGGATTAATCTCCTGTAGTCCAGGGTGACTTTGAACTCGCAGAGTTCTGTCTGCCTCTGCTTCTGCAGTGCTGGGATTAAAGGTGCCAGTCCTCTATGGCTAACTCTGTGGCTGGCTGTGCCCTCTGATCTTCAGACAAGCTTTATTTGTTAGAACATATACAAAATATCACCACACCTTTGGGAGACATTTAAAATCCATTCATGACCATAGAAACAAAATTTGGAAAATGTCAAGTGTGAAGAATTATTCCTATCTCTTCCTATTTTTATCCTCCAGCTGTATTGAAGTAAAATTGATGATTAAAATTTGTACATATCTAAAATATAAATGTGTCTAAGGAAACTATTAGACATATTCCTTATTAGTGCAAAGCAGCGGGCTTCAGTATGGCATTTTGTACACATGTGAAGCGCTTTGAGCAGGTAGGATCCCCCTTTACCTACACTCATTTCTCCTCCCTGCCTTTCCTGGTCCCCACCTCCTTCACAATGGTCCCCGTTCTACTTCCATGTCTTTTTCTGAGATTCTATGTGTGAGAAGAAATATGCAATGATTGTGTTTCTGAGTCCAGCTATTCTGTTTAACCTCATGATTTGTAGTTCTGCTCATTGTTCAAAACTGACATGATTTTAGGTTTACTTTGTGGTGAGAAAATACTCTGTTGAGGATACATACCACATTTTCTTTTTAAAAATATTATTTATAACCTGCAGCAGGCAAGAGAGCTGACCCTCCGCCTCACCAGCTGCAGCACTCAGGAAGGTGAGCCCTGCACCTCATCTGGGCTGCACAGTAGAGCTGACCCTGTTGATGGAGCACGGATGAGAATGTGAGTGTGAGAGATCTGGCACCACCCGGCATCTGCCATAAGGTGGTGTGGGTGAGGGAGAGATGCTCAGCCCCCCACCACCCACCACCCACCCCCATCACCATCTGTGGCAGGTGGGAGAGCTGGCCCTGAGGGCAAGAAAGCAGGATAACCAGCCCTGCCCTTGCTGCATAGGGTGAGCTAGAGGGACAATGCTGGAAAGCTCACCCTGGTGGTGAGGATGTGGGAGAGCTCGCTGGCTGACCAATCCTGCAACCACTCAAGCCAAGAACCAGGGCTATGTGTGGGCCCACCCCAACACCCACCCTGTCTGTGATCTGTTGGAGAACATGAATGGTCCAGTCCTGCAGATCCATACACAGGATAACAACAGGATATCCAAGAAGAGTCTCAGTGAGGACCCAGTATCGATAGTGTAGCAGAAACCAGAGGCCTTGAACCAGACCAATGACTTACTGCAATGAACGCTTGCAAGTAAAGATATATGGATAAAGGGTAAACTGTGTGACTCAGTGTGTCACACTACAGCTTCCACAAAGAGATTTTTCTTTCTTTTCTTTTTTCTTCTTTTTCTCCTTTTTCTCTTAAATTTTATTTTCTTTTACTTTGGGGGACAGTTGCAAGGGCAGAGGGTGGATACAAAGGGACAGGGAGACAAATGGGATAGAGATGCATGATATGAAAGCCACAAAAAATATAAATGAAAAGTTTA
Organism: Neotoma lepida; assembly: GCA_001675575.1. Taxonomy (NCBI): domain Eukaryota; kingdom Metazoa; phylum Chordata; class Mammalia; order Rodentia; family Cricetidae; genus Neotoma; species Neotoma lepida. The sequence continues at coordinate 12,713 of LZPO01108011.1, read as the reverse complement.
AAAAATTATATTTTTATGTGTAAGTGCATGTGCTTACACGAATTCATGGGTACCATGTACATACAGTGCCCACAGATGCCAGAGAGGGCATCAGAATTACCTGGAACTGGAGTTGTGAGCTGCCATGTGGGTGCTGGGAATGGAACCCAGATCCTCTGTGGGAGCACCCAGCCTTCTTAACCACTGAGCTATTTCTCTCCAGATCCTTGTAATATTTTTTTGATGCTTGGATTATTTTACTTAATATGATGTCCTCAAGGTTTATCTGTGGGATCATGTGGACAGTTTCCACATATGACAGCATTTCTGTCTTTTGAAAGATTGAGTAACAATATTCAGGGATGTGTGTGTGTGTGTGTGTGTGTGTGTGTGTGTGTGTGTGTGTGTCTGTCTGTCTGTCTGTCCATCTGTCTGTTCATATCTTCTCTATCTATCCATCCATGAATGGACTTGGGGTTGTTCCCATGTCTTGACTATTGTGAATAGTGCTGCTATAAACTTGAGATTGTAAGTTTCCCTACAAATGACTGATTTGGGCTTCCTTGGGTTGTATAGCCAGAACTGAATTAGTGGGGTTAGTGATAATTTTATTTAAAATTTTTAGGGGTTTCATCTTATTTTCCATAATAATCAAGGCCAATTGACATTCCACCAGTATTGTACAAGGATTTCTCTTTCCTCAAACCTCACAAACTTTTGTTACTTTTGTCTTTCTCACAATAGTCATGCTGAAGGGTGTGAGGTACTGTATCATTGTGCTGTGATTTTCCTACCTCTGACTGGGTGTTTTTCCTGAGTATATATATGAGTACCACATGCACACCTCATGCCTGCAGGGCTCAGAAGAAGACATCAGATCCCCTGGAACTGGAATTATGGATGGTTGTGAACCACCATGTGGGTGTGGGAACAAGTGCTCTTAACTGGTGAGCCAGTTCTCCAGCCTGCATCATTATTAGTATTATTGTTATTGTTATTATTATTATTATTATTATTATTATTATTATTATTATTTTGTCTTTTCCATCTCACTAGTGGGCCAACTTATATGTAATATTTTGTTTATGTCCTGACAAATAAAGCTTGCCTGGAGATCACAGGGCGGAACTAGCCACTTAGTTAACCATAAAGGCCAGGCAGTGGTGGCACACACCTTTAATCCCAGCACTTGGGAGGAGGAAGCAGGAAGATCAGGAGTTCAATGCCACCCTGGGCTACATGAGATTTGATCCAGTCTAAAAGAGAAACAGAGCCAGGCTGTGGAGGCTCACGCCTTTAATCCCAGCACTACGGAGGTGGAGATGGAATATAAGGTGGGTGGAGACAGGATCTTGGCCCATTCAGTCTGAGGATTCATAGAGATAGGATCCCCATACATTCGGTCTGAGATTTCGTAGAGGTAAAAAGTGACTGTGGCTGCTCTGCTTCTCTGATCTTTCAGTTTTCACCCTTGATATCTGATTCTGAGATTTTATTGTTAAGACTAATTAGGTTTGTGCTTCAGTCCCCATACACAATATGTGTCCAAAAGCATTTCTCGAAGGAGCATGAGCTGTGCTACCATCTCAGAGGACGAGATGGGTGCGGGAGAAGACAGCAGAATGGCTGTGTGTATAGGGGATGGAGTGTGGAGGGCTAGCATTCCTTTGCTGAGTCTTTGAGGGAACAGATGGGGCATAAAGGGACAGTGATGGATGGAGCTTTCTCCAGTTTCGCCACTGACTCTCCATATGGCTTTTGGAAGCTGTTCCCTATGTCAGTTTCATCCTCTGTAAGGGACAGGACCTCAGAGATGGTAAATATAAGCTCCCTGAAAGCAGGCATTCTCTCTTTTTCTTCCACACATTTTCCCAAGTCCCTTGCATGTCAACCGACACTTACTGATCATTTGCATGATAGGTAGATGGAGGTGAACAAATGAACAAATGGATGGGGAGGCATGTCCCTGTGCTTCTTATCCTGCCTCAAGCACCTGAAGGGCATTATTGAGTTTTTAGGTGCTTAAAAGCTCCTCGCAGTTTAGATTCATTTTTATTAGTGTGGCTATACTGGATGCTGGCAGACACTTGGTGTTGCTGCCAGAGAGGAAACCTGTGGGCTAGCTCTGGGATAGGAGTATCTAGTTAACTGGGGGAGCCCTACCAGTGCTTGTTTGATGAATTGTGGTTTCAGAGGAGTCTCTGAACCAGCATGCCTGAGAACAGAGTTGTGGGCTGGCCACACACTCTCTCCTGCAGGTAAATGCAGCTCGGTCCACCCCGGCTCTGTTTTCCTTCATCATCTTGTATTTATCATAAAATCAACTTGCTGTGAGGGGCCGTGAGGCCTGGGCTTTTTGTAAGGAAATGGGAACAATTAATGGGCTTATCTGATGAAAAGTAATGCCGCTAATGATTTATTAATTATCATGTGACTTATCTTTCTGCTTCTTATTAATCAAAGATGTCGTGTAATTCTGGAACTCCACGTGAGGGGAACAGACTAGATGCAGCCCTGTGTGGGGGGATTGGGCTAGAGCCAGTGTCCCTAGCTTCTCCTGAACCTGCTCCAGCCTGCTGCAGCCTGTGGGATAAGTCTCCTTGGAGGGTGGACAGCGGGATGAGAAAGGCAAAGGAGGCACCATGTTGGGCTGTGCACCATGTGCCAGGAATTGTTCAGAGTACTTCATGGCCTCTTAGGAGAACTACAGAAGAGGTGTTTTACTGTTGTAAATTTTTACATAAGGAACTTGAGGCCTAGAAACATTAGGGGAGGCTGGCCAAGCGATGCATTTAGAAGGGTGGGATTTGTGCTTGCATGTGTCTGAGGCAAGGGTGGATGCCTTTGAACTAGAAAGGCTTCAATTAAATCAGAAGTGTGGGGCAGTACCCTGGGCAGAGCTGAACTGAGGTCCAGTAGGTGTATTAAAGCCACAAGAGAAGGGGAAGGGTCACAGCTCTACCCTTGGTCCTCAAGTCTTTCAATATCTTATAAGTGACACAAGATTCATATCTAAGATGCAGGGCATACCCCCCATGGGTCACCACTCTTCTCAGGGTTCAAGCTTGTTCCCAGGCCAGTGCTTCTCAGAGCCAGGGGCTCCTTCACTAGTGGCAGGGACTTATAGATTGGAAAGGATTCTATAGATGGAATACTGGTGTCCTGGCTAGTTTTATGTCAACTTGACACAAGCTAGAGTCATCTGAAAGGAGGGAAACTCAATTGAGAAAGTGCCTCCGTAAGGTACAACTGTAGGGCGTATTCTTAATTAGTGAGTGATGGGGGAGGGCCCAGCCCATTGTGGGTGGTGCTATCCTTGGGCTGATGGTCCTAGGTTCTATAAGAAAGCCATGGGGAACAAGTCAGTAAGCGGCACTCTTCGATAGCCTCTGCATCAGTTCCTGCCTTCCGGTTTCTGCCCTGCTTGAGTTCCTGTCCTGACTTCCTTCAATGATGGAGTCTCATTTAGAAGTGTAAGCCAAATAAACTGTTTCCTCCCT
>LZPO01108010.1:237302-253535 GCA_001675575.1 Neotoma lepida | reverse complement strand
GTAAGAATGGGAGGGTAATGGGGTGGATATGATCAAAATACACTGTGTGTGTGTGTGTGTGTGTGTGTGTGTGTGTGTGTGTGTGTGTGTGTGTATACAGATAATGAAAACTACTGTTATATGCAATTAGTATATGCTAAGAAAAATTTCTTTAAGTAATGGGATAGATGACATTGCAGCTAGGCTGATCTAGGCTGGATATGTGGTGGATGACAGAAATCACTGCTCAAACATATATTGGTTCTTAGCATATCTAAAAGGTGATTTCACCTTTTANGCACTAATACAGCTCAGGGAGTTGAAGAAACACATCTTCAGGAATGACAGAGGATGACTAAGGGACAAGCATGAACTTTCAGAAGGAAAAGCATATTAATACAGCAAACACTCCCTACCATGAGCCAAGCCACGGTGGGAGCTNGAGACTGGGGTGTATTACTGTGCAGAGGGGGCAGATCTAAAGACCCGTGAGTGGAGGAGGAACTTTGCCCAACAGAGTCCCTCCACTTCTTGAAAAACCCCTAGGTCTCTAGCTCATTGTTGCATGTGGAGCCCAGAGAAGCACTTGATGAGATGACAGACCAGATGGAGACCAATGGGCCAGGACAAGTACAAATTGGTGGANTCATAGCTGGCAGAATTGTGGTGCCCAAAGAGGGACCACCAGAAGCAGCATCTCCTGTGGGATATCACAGGCTCTGCCTTCTTTGGCATCTTTATCAAGGCTTAAATAAAACCATGAAAGCAATGCTCATTCAATCTCAACTAGTAGGATGCTTGGCCAAAACCAACCAGCTGAAATGAANCGTTTTGAACGCTTAGGTTCAAAGCCATCCCATCAGAGCTACAGTAGATCTGTGGACTGGCAAAGATACTGCCAGACTGCACACCAGCAGCCAAGCATCTGGGTATGATGGACACACCATCCCAATGTCACTAGTCTGCCTTCATCTGGGACAGCGTCTCAACAGGAAGACATGTCCTGGCCATCTCTTCCTGGTTATGGTGACCCTCAGTCACATGCCAGAATTGTGGCTGCCAATGTTGCACCTGTCTAGTCTTGTCTTATATGACAAATTCAATTGATTGTTTGTATAACCTCTGTTTATTGAGTGTAACAAATTGCCCTCAAAATTTAGTGGTTGGAGGCAATAATGTTTTATAATCTCTGAAAATTCTGCAGGTTGGATGGACTCAGCTGGGCAGTTCTCGCTTGGGCAACTCAGGAGGTGGCAGTCAGATGTTGGCAGGGCCTGTGGCTATCTGAAGCTTCCACTAAGCTCAATGCCAGCATGGCTCACTCCCATGGCTGGCAATGGCTGGGCCTACAGCTAAGGTCTCACCTGGGGCTGTCAACCGAAGCATCTATAGCAGTCACTCCATGTGGCATGGACAGCTTACAGGTGGTACCCAGGTTTCCAGATCATGCTCAAAGCTAGAATCTCCAGAGATGAAAGCACAAACCACATAGTGAACATATTCTAACTTTGGAATTCCTGGAACATCAATGCCTTTGCCACATGTTAGCCATCAGGCCAGTCATCGGGACAGTCCAGTTGCAAAGGGAAGAAAATTGGACTCCACACTGGCTATGCTGGACTATAGAGAGCATGTTAAACGGGAACATTGCTTTAGCTATCCACAAGGGACCTGACAGACCACATATTTAACAATGTGGAACAATGATAAGAAAGATTCCAACTGGCAAGAGCACCACCATCAGTGTGTCCCCTCCTAGGAACTCTAGACCTAGATCTTTATAAGTCTTTCTACACCAAATGCCACCATTTCCCCATCTACCTTCTGCCCTACACTCTCTTTCCAGGAACTCACTCCCACATCTCCCAACATTTGACTCTTACATGGCCCTGCCTCTTTCTCATCTCCATGCTGACATTCACGTCAACAGGAATTAACAGCCTCACCTTATTGGACACACAGGAAGCCACCAGNGCCTAGTCGCTTGTAAAAGCCAGGATTCAAAAAGATAGAAGTGTGAACCCTTCTGTAAATATTCAAAGAAAACTCATGGGGAAATCATATTTGTTTTTATTATCTTGCACGTCTGCAAAGAGCAGTCGCTCACAAAGCCCATTGTTCCAGATAGCAGTGAGCTTTCCTCTGAGGCCTGTAGAAGATGGGCAGGNAGAAACTAACCAGAGACCTCTAGCATCTAATAGATAGATCACATTTTAAAGCCTCCCACCTTGCTTCTCCATGTCTCTTCTTGTCACTCTGTCTCCTCAGGCATTTCTTTATAATGCCACAAAGACTTTTGCCATGGACATGGATGCTATCACAGATACCTGACTTTGGGCAGTAAAAGGTCTTTGTATTTACAGTTTCCTAAGAGGACATCAGCATAGATCCTCACGTGTATGAAACNCAATGAAAGTCATAATAGTTCCCTGAATATCTATTGAGTTCTCTGTCATAAATTGTCTCATGTGAATAATAGAAAGAATTCTGACTGGGTCCCAGAAGAGTTCTGACACGACCTTGGCTGAGCTGGGCCTTTGTTTCCCCATTTGTAAAATGGAGATGATGATGTTTAGCTTCTTATGTTCTAGTGAGAGGCACACAAGTATTTCCTCTCTTGTAGAGCCTGAGACAAGATCCATACTCAACAGGCTGGCCTCCTTCCTCCTGCATTTCCAGAACCTAAAGAAATTGTGTGGCCCATTCTAGTAAACAGAAAACTCCAGAGGCCTTTAAGGGATGGTAACGAGAGCTGGAAATTCTGGGCTACCAAGAGGACCTTGATGGCATCAGCCCTACCACATGTTGATGTCCCCTTCTCTCCNAGCTTTCTCTGTCGTCATCCTCCACTTCTGGGATCTGTCAGGCAGCTCTGCCTAGGGAGGGCTTCTCTCTGAGCTGACTCCTTCCCATAAAGAGACAAGTACATCTTTGCTCCAATCCAAACATTCTTCAGAACAACTTTTAATCCAAAGCANTTGTCTGAGGAGCGACAGGTGCAGGGAAAAGTGGAGTGGGGGTGACCTCAGTGCCTTGGGAGGGAATGAGNAAGGTGAGTGGTCCTAGTTTGGTTGGCTGTGGCTCCTTCCCTGGACCCTAGATCTGAGGCAAGGGTATAGGTGTTGATGGGAAATCGTCAAAGAGTATGACCCCTGCAGGACTCTTGTTTCTGTCCATCTAAGCAACAGAGAGCTGCTACTCAAATTCCCATGAACCACCCCAGCACTTCTGAGAAGGACACAAACCTCCCGTGAGGTAACTGGGCATAAATTTCTTAAGAGCAAAAGCAGGCTATTTTAAAATTGAAAGGTCTCCGATGGAACTTAGATCTGTGTCTCTGCTGAATGAGGCAAGATGGAGACAGAAAGCATTTTGGTGAGAGCAAGCCTCTCCAAGGAGAGGCTGGAGTGGTCCTGCTCACAAATGGTATAAGATTATACTCTACCACTTTAAATGTCACATAAATAAAATCACAGGCATTCCTGGAAAGTGTGCAGGCAACTTCCTGGCCTTAGGGAGTAAACTCCTTTGCAAAGGAAATGAAAGAAGAGTATGTATATATTGCTTAGTGCCCACCACCACTCCACACACCCTATCAACTTAGCTCAGCTCACCACACCAACAATAATTGACCATGGAAACTGGAAGAGACCAGGGACCCCNTGTCTTGGGTGTGTAGAGTCTGCCCTATGTCTGATTGTACCTACTGTGTTGAGTTATTCCTCGTGCATAGAAACACAGAGAGTAGCCTGGAGCCTACAGTGTGGTGATATGGTTTATAGGGACTCATACTGAGTTACCACTCATTCATAGCAACACAGAGGCAACCTGGAGCCTACAGTGTGGTAACATGGTAGATGAGGACCAGGAGTCACAGGCCATAAAGGCTGGCTACCACTCAGGAGTATAAAATCAGAAGTGGAGTGTTTGCCAACTGTGGTACACTTTGTACCCAAGACAAATCCTTGACTCTAGGAAGAAGGCAGAGAGAATTTAAGGGGGTCCCTCTACCTCACTCCCATCATCCCCTACTTCAACTCTGCCTTCTACTTTNCATATTTAGCCAATATTATGGACACAACTGTCCAGGAATAGCCTCTCTGTTGCTGACCCATTTGGTGTGTAGGTCCAAGCACTGACTTCCCCACTTGCTTTTGCCCACAGCTGTACCAAACTCAGGTTAGGAAAAGTATAGTTGAGAAAGACCGGGTCCAGGTTTGTGGCAAACAGCTGCCCCAGACTCCTGGTATCACCGTTCCCAGGCACACTGACATTAGCATGGGAACTTTTCCCACCCTAGGAATCCACAGAGAACAAGACACTATAATCTTGCAACATCAAAACCAGATTTCCTCTCCGCAGCACAGAAGTAATCCTCCTTTACACAGAAGATCCACTTCCTTACTCTCTCCAGGTCTTCAACCTGCTACATGAAGGCAACGCCCAGAGCTGACCTTCCAGCCCTGGTTCCCAGGCCTTTGGACGCAGCCTGGACTGCACCTTCAGCCCTCCTGAGGTTAGTTCTCCAATCCACTCTGAGGACCGTGAGCCTTCTCTTGCTTCGGTCATCCCATGAGTAAACCTTCTAACAAGCAAATGGGTAACCCCCAGTCTATCTGCCCAATACAAATCTGCCTTCTTTCACAAAGCTCACCTGATTTCTGTTGTTGTTGTTACACAGAAGTGGGAATGGAGGGGCAAATACTCTGAGTCAGGAGAAAGCTCGGAGGTTTCCAGGAAAAGAGGAGGCAGCTGAAGCTGATGGGGCCCTACTGCACGCATCTCTGACAAACGTAAATAAATAAACCANGGCAGTCGAGAACTTGCTGTTAAAGAGTCACTTGGGTACTAGTTTTTCTAGCTGCTTGACTTTGCATGGAATAACCTGGATATATTTTGCCTGCAGTTAAGGGCCCAGCCTCCATCCCTGAATTGTAACCTCTAAGCATACCCTGCCCTATTCTTCACATAAAAGCAGTAAGCTTCTGGTCCAAAGGGACAGTCTTTAAATACCGGAAGGTAAGGAGAGAGAGAGGGAGGGAGAGAAAAGAGAAAAAGTGACAGAAGGAAGGAGAAAGAAAAAGAAGTGAGGGAAGGAGGAAGGGAGGGAGAGAGGGATAGATGGATGGATGGGTATAGGTGCTTCACATATGTGTGCACTAAATTAATAACAGAGAAATATTAATCAACCCCACAAAAGAAATTGTACCCAAACTGCAGGGTACAGATGACCCAAGGTCTCCTACCCACAGAGGAACGATCTGGAGCCAACCTTCCTAGAGGAGGCGGCTGGCATTCTGTCCAACATGAAAAGCAATACGCAGAAAGATTGACAGTCATAGCAGTCACCAGGCATATAAACTAAGGTAGTAACTGAATGCCAAGCAATCCCCACAGGGGACCTGAACTTAGGTCTATCTCACTCTCACACTCTGCCAAAGTGTGTGAGAAGAGACATTCTGTCCTACCCACTGAGGAAGCAGGACAGAGAGCCAGGAACATAGGCTGTGCCTCCATCACTTACCTTTGACACTTGCATAACCTTCCCGTGACTCAATTTCCACCCCCAGTGTGCTGATGAATGGATATGACACAGTGCCAGCGGATCAGAGTGGTAGGCTATGCCGTTCACTGTACTACACTGCTGGCTTTTTTTTTTTACTTTGGGAAATATTCATAATAAATTGGGAAACAGCAAAATGTCCTGAGGTCAAAGCTGATATATGACCCCATCAAAAAAAGAAAAGAAAAAAAAAAGTCCCTGGCATCAAAATAGCAGAATAAAAATAGCTACATCAAACAGCTGTGCCAACCTTCTCATCGTGTCAGGGGANTATAAATTGGTTTAGCCTTTTTGGAGGGCAGCTGGCAACATCCATCAGACTTTTAAACAAGCCAAGTTTTTCCTTAAACTTTCTATTTTAAAATGATATTGATCACACAGGAAAGTTACAAGACTCAATCTCCCGAATGCCTTCTACCCTGATTCCACCAATTCCCAACATTATTTTTCACATCCGTTTGCCCATTCTTCCTCCCTCCATGTACTTTAGCAAATACAATAGATCCTAACACCTATGTTTTTTGCATTATGCATAGTGTATATTACACACACATTTGCTTTCCTTCACGACTCCTCCAAGAGCTGGTTGAGTACATCATGGTCTTTTGCTGTCTAATTCTTGAATGTTGCTTTCTTAAGAAAAAGGATATTCTCCTGTTTGACCACAATGCTATTATCAAATTTGGGGAATTGGATATTTTTGGTATAATTATTTCATCTAATTAGATACTCTATTTTAATTTTAGAAGCTCAGATTCCAAATCTGTCAATTGTCCAAGTGTGCACTAGAATAAATTTTTCCTAGCTCAAGATTACATATTTATAATATATTACAGTCACTTGTCATATCTCTTTGGTCTTTTTTAATCTGGAACATTTCTTGAAAAATAGTAATATTTTCTTTTTGAAGTTTGACCTGAGTTCAACAAATTGTTAAAAGCATTTCTCTGGTCTTTGCCCTGGAGCACCTGAGCCAAGTACCTGGGATTTCAGTAGTTATGAGGTGGGGGGAGCCTGAGTCTGAATCTCTAACACACCCCCAAGGGAACAAACACCACCCCTTGTTTTCCCAGCACACACTTAGGGAACACCCCTCAGACTCTCCACAACCAGAAGTCCAAGATAGAGGGANAGCTGTCACTGAAGTGGGCTTCTCTGCCGACTCCACCTCCCAGATGACATCTGCCTCAGACAGCAAAGCCCTTAAAGAAGGAAATTTCTGTGCCCTGCCTCTTCTACCAGCACAAACCCACTGTCTCCTCCAAAAAGCCGTCTGGTTACTCTCACCCACTCCAACATCTCTGCCCTCAAACATCCAGCATGACTAAGCACCAGTCCTTACTTGAAGCTGGAGCTCACTTGAACCATTGCTATCCCAGGCAGCTGCCCCTTCCCTAGGCCACTGTTCCTGCTCTTCCTCACTCCTCTTACCCACAGGCTCTGCCTCACAAGAAGTCTCCTCAATGGTAAGTCCCTGATCTGATCCATCTCCAGGTCTTTCACACTCAGTCACATGCTGTCCGTCTAATCTCTGTAACTAGTTCTCCAAGGTCCCTTGCTGCCCCTGTTTTTGATTGCTGAGTCCCCTGTTCTATCACCATAGAAACACTAGCATCAGCCTTTCCCTGTATGATCCTGGGCAGTGTGACAGGGACCCAATTCACCCACCCATGTTTTACCAGACACCTGTCTATGCCAAGTTCCAGGCTTGATTTGGGGGGACTCAAAAATTATCAGACACTGGGGACTAGGCAGATGGCTCAGCAGTTAAAGTCTTGCCGGCTAAACAAGAGGAGCAGAGTTCAGATTCCCAGAACCAGTGTAAACGCCAGGTGGGCATGGCAGCTAGCCCGCATGTTCCAGTCTTGGAGGGAGGAGAATGGATTCCTGGAACAAACTGCCGAGTGAGGCTAAGAGCTATCAGCAAGGTCTGAGTTCAACTGAGAGACCCTGCTCTCAATGAATAAGGTGGAAAGCAATCAAGATTCTAGACATCCGCCTCGGGCCTCCACCCCTCCCTACATACACACACAACTACTGTATGATGCACATATGAAAATAAGAAAGCAAAAATAAATACATAAAATTTCAGACAGCAGAGGCTTCTGTCATGCTCAGAGCCAGGAGTGTCACAGCCTCAACCACATATTTGTAAGTGGTGACAAAGGGCCCAGGTAAGCATACAGTCTTCCATGATAACACATATGACCTCTGCATCCCTATTATGTGTCCCCCTCCTCTACAACTGCCATGATCACCAAACATCGTGCAAGTAACAGCAGACGTGGGTGAAGCCTCTTCACTGCTGGCGAGTGTGGAACCTTGTGTCCATCTTGTGAAACTCGGGAGCTAACCAAAGGTGACACCATGACACTAATTCACAGCAAGCCAGAACGTCCAGAAGTGCCCAGAAGTCCAAGAGGCCAAGAGAAATGTGTTGAGTATCCTGGAACATCCAATGCCCTGACAAATAGGCCCAGTGGTGAGAGAGTCTGGGGGTACAAAACACCGGGGGTTCTTCTGGTGCAGCATCTGACCTCCCTTCACAGGACACCCTGTGAAGAAGAACCGTGCCTTTCTCTATTAAAGAAACCTTGAGGATCAGGGAACATGGTTCAGTCAATGAAGTGTCTGCAGCATAAGCATGAACAGCTGAGTATAGATCCTTGACATCTATGTAAAGAGCCTGGGGCAGTCACATGCATCTGTAACTCTTACACTGGGAGTGGGGATGGGGAGACAGTCAGATTCATGGGGTTCACTGGCCAGCTAGTCTAGGCATTTGGTGAACTCAGGGTTCAGTGAGAGATCTTGTCTCAAAAACATAAGGTGAGGAGTGATAGTGAGATTCCCAGTGTCAACCTCCAGCTTCCACACATAACCTTCACACAACTGCATGCACACCCGCACACACACACACATGCACACTGCACAAAGNAAGAAGGAAGGAGGGAAGGAGGGAAGGANGGAAGGAGGGAAGGANGGAAGGANGGAAGGANGGAAGGAAGGAAGGAAGGAAGGAAGGAAGGAAGGAAGGAAGGAAGGAAGGAAGGAAGGAAGGACCCAAATCAAAAATAGCTGAAATAAGAAAACCCTGGTGAAGAAACCTGTGGAGCTTCCCAGCCTCCTCCTGCACCTACCACCACACAGGTGGAGCTACCCCGCAGTGTGCCTGTCTCACACACCCAGGAATACAGTAAAGAAAAGGTTGGAACTAGGGGTGACACGTGATACAGNGGCATAAACATAGAAACACAATCCCAGGTAATCTGCACTGTGGACTCCTGCTGAGAGTCACACACTCTAATGACAGAAGCCCACTTCCTAAGTCCTGACTGTCCTCCTCAACCTGGGTATGCACAACTTCCCCAATAACTGACAACCCATCCCAAACTCATTCCTAGGAATGAAACCCAGAAGGTATAGTATATAGTCTTATGGAGAGACAACTTCTAGTCATCTAAGTCCATGCAGTGGGTGGGTGGAGTCGTCATGATGCCTCCAAAAACAATTATCCATATGGAAAAGGTACCCATGATGGACATCTGAACTAAAGAGCATGAACAAAAGATCTGAACATCTATCTCACCAAATAATGTCTACAAATCATGATAAGCACACAGAAACCCCATCACCAGCCACTAGGTAAATGAGACTGAAAACCAACAAAGTCACACCATCACACACCCACCAGAGTGACTACATTTCAAAAGATTGACAATATCAATTGTTTTGGGGGGATGGGGAGCAACNGGAGTCTCACTCACTGCTGGTGTGTGCACAATGGCACAGTCACTGTGGGACACAGATTGACAGTCTCTTACAAAGCTAAACATACATTTGCCATAGTATTCAACATTTCTACTTTTCAGTATTTATCTAAGAGAAATGAANACATAGTGTTCATTCTGTATCTCATAGGCATGGACTTGTTCACGGTAGCTTTACTGATAAGCAGCTAAAAACTAGGAACTAGAAACAAATGTCTATCCACTGACAAGTAGATGAGACAGTTTAGATACATGTCTGCAATGAAATAGTACTCAGCAATAAAAAGGATTGATACAGCAACATAAAAGCATCTCAGATATATTTGCTAAGTGAAAAAAGCCAAACAAAACAAAAAGAGTACCATGTTATATGAGCTTGTGGAAAAAGCAAAACAACAGAGTGAGAAACTAGATCAGTGGTTGCCAGAGGCCAATGATGAAGAAGGGAAAATGAGTGGTCGTGGACATGTCCTATACAGTGTTTATGTGGTGGTGACATGTCAACCGTGGAATGGCACAGTGAAAACTTCATTGCCTGTGAATTATACCTCAAGAAAGTTTCTATTTTCAAAGACTAGACCTGGACTCAAGAAACTATTCTCACATCCCTAGTGTCAGGACTGACATTCAGTATGCACATGCCAGCATGATTAAGTGTGTTAAAACACAGGACCACTTGCACCTGACCATCAGTTCCCACTGCCTGACCCTCTGAGTTAGCCCCCATGCCCCAGCTCTTCTTTTGGCCCTGGTAACTCTCTTATAGCTAAAGGGCTAACCCAGACCCAAAAGGTCAAACATGGTATGTACTCACTCATAGGTGGATACTAGATGTGAAGCATGGGATAACCAGACTGCAACCTACAGCTCCAGGGAGCAACCTAGGAGGGAAGCATGGATCACCCAGTGAGAGAGAAATGGATGCGAACTACATGGGCTGACTAGGAGTGAGGGGGAGGAAATGGCGGGCAAGGGATGGAGGTTGAGAGTGTAAAGGAGTGGGAGGTTCGAGCAGGAACAGGGACAGAGAGAGAGAGAGAGCAAGGAAGGAGATAACATGATAAATGGGGAAATCACGGGAATAGGGAGAAACAGAGTGCTAGGGAAGTCCCGGAGAGTCCACAGGGATGAACCCACCTTAGACCACTGGAAATAATTGATAGGGTGCCTGAACTGGTCTGATCCAGTGATCACAGAGATGAATACCCTAACTGCCACCCTGGTAACTCTCTTATAGCTAAAGGGCTAATACCTGTTCAACAGAAACCTTGTGAGCCAGTTAGACTTGGCTCCACACCAAGTGATAGGAAAAATGGTTTATAGGCCACTCTAACTCAGTTGAAGACAGGCTAAGCTACCCTCAGGTCCACTTCATTAGACAGTACATTCTCTGTGGGGAAGGAGCCCAATTCTCCACTGGGAAGGAAAATAAAAACAGCTTGAATGTTAGAATGGTTCTTGGCCTGCCAAAGGCCTCAGTGCGGAAATCTGTGTCCTGGCTATCTGTGGCATTAGCATTTCACAGCATGGAACATAAGAAAAACAGAGCTTTGAGGGATCAGAATGGAATGGGGAAAAAAATCAATCAGAACAAGCCTGAGGAACACTGGTTTATGTGCAAGAATCACGGAATAAAAAAAGTGATGCTCAGTGCCAGCCCAGATGGTAGGCATTCCCACATGGGGCCTCCACTTAGGCAATGGTCAGCACCGTCCACATGGTGAGATGGGCAACAAGAAGCTCAGTGGAATGTGAAAGAATTACAGCCACACAGGTACCCAAAGCCCTCCCTCACAGGGTACCCCTCCAGAGAAAGCCAGCCTCTTTCTCTCTCTTAATTAAGCAGCAACATGAGTTTATCTAGTCTCGTGGTTAGTGTCATCAACTTGACAGGATCCAGAATCCTGAGAGATGGACCTCTTGGCATGCCCAAGGGGGAACTATCTTGATTACATTCATTGGGGTGGGAAGACCCATCCACAGTGGGTGGGACCATTCCTGGTAGGGATGCTAGACACATAAATGAAGCGAGCTGAGCAGCTGTGTGTATACACTGCTCTCCACTTCTGAGGACATAATGTGACCAGATGTTTCAGGCTTCTGCCGTGTTGACTTCCACATCATGATGGACTGTATCTTGAACTCTGAGCTAAAATAAACCATTCCTTCCTTATATTGCTTTTGTAAAAAGAGAATTTTGTCACAGCCACAGAAATGTGGCTAAGATGCCAGGCCATCCGCGCCTTCACTAACTGAGGACTACACCTGAATGAAGAAGGCTTCAACCAGGGCCGGCGCACCGGTGTCCAGAGANGGACTAAAGGGAGCCCAGGCTGTCACCTCCCCTCCCCAGCATTGTATCTCTCCATCCTTGTCTGGAGCCTGTGGTGGCGGAGGCACACACAGCATATCCGTTCGTTGTTTCCAGCGGGTGTTAAGTAATGAAGACAACTTCCAAATGAGAAGAAATTAAACGCGGGAGCTGAGTCCCCGCTTTGTCAAGCTCAGCCGAGCCAGCGCCTCCTCGGAACGCTTGCTTTGTGCCTGATACATTATGACAAAGCCGTAATTGCTCTTTCAGTCTTTTCCCGATATTTCATAACAACATGAAGTGGGAGTCGCAAAGGTCAGTCGCGCTGTAGAACGAGCGTTGTTCTTATTGTCCTTTTCTGAATAGTGGCTTCCATTTGCCAGGCTGCTCCATGCCCATGAGCCTCAGCAGCCAGGCCTGCTGGGGTGTGAAAGAAGCTACGCCACCTACTCAGGGCAGATATGCTAATTTGCTGAATGGTCTTGTACCACTGTCTAGCCACATCATCTGCATAAATACAGACATGTACAAGCACGTGAGCATATGTACAGGAACACACATACCCACAGGCAGACACACATAGGCACATGTATATATGCACAGACACACAGACACACACTCTCTCTCTCTCTCTCTCTCTCTCTCTCTCTCTCCTCCCCTCCCTCCCTCCTTTCTCTCTTCTCCCAAACAACCCACTCCAAACCCAGGAATGGAAATAGTAGCAACTGTCAGGTCCACAGGACTCAGGTAACAGACACATCTATCTTATTCCTGGGACAACAACATTCTTGTCTGGTAGGTAATAAAGAAATCCTAGGACTTTCAGTGAAGAGCATCTCAAACCTAGGCTAAAACTTGACTCTGCGAGATGGGGTGATGAACTAGTGGGTAAAAGCATTTGTTGTGAAAGTATGAAGACCTAGGTTCAAACCCCCAGCACCCATGTAAAAATCCTCGCATGGCTGCTCATGCAACTTTAACTTCGATACATGGGGTCAGGGAATGGATACAGAAGAATTGTTGGGGCAGGGTAGTCACCAGCCTAGCTGCAGGGTCAGTGAGAGACCCCTGTCTCAAGGGAATGAGGTAGAGAATGATAGAGCAGAACAGCNAACACCATCCTCTGACCTCCTCCATGTGTGCACAGGTTCCTGTGCCTGCACAACACAGACACATACATCACATACAATACCACATACACACATTCTACTTTGAATTTATTCTGATAGTACTCCATAGTTGGCTGGAGGCTCACCATCTGTAAGAATTTCATAGCAACATCCAAAGCCCAAGGAGACTCCCTCAGGCATGTTTCAGGTACACACACCTCTTGAGTCTCAGCTGACACATCTGTATAATGGACTCAATTCCTGTCTACCCACTGACAGGATTTTCTTACTGCAGACATACCTTAGAGAACAGATTTGGGGAACCAGTGGATTATCTGGGCATATCTGGATATGCAAGTTATATAGGACTCTNCATGTTCAGATAAGGCTGGGGGTGAAGCCTGAGATGCTCTGGGGAGATGCACTTGGAGTCTGGGCAGGGCTCTGTTTGAGGAACTTGGATATCACAAAAGAGAGTAACAGAGCCCTGGTAGGCTGTGTCAGAGACCAGCTTTGTACCTGATCCCCAGGGCATGATATTTGCTAAGGAACCTTTGAGATGCAAATAAATTGGTAAATATTGTAGCAAGATCCCAGAACAAGGAGAGGAGGGGACATTCTCAACTAGTCAGGTGAGTGAAAGGAAAAGTACTTTCTCCTGATTGGGAAAAGAAAACCGCTGATTTTTCATATGGAGAAGCAGCATTGTGCTACTGTGTTTTCAAAAAGAAAAGACAAAAACAAAAAAAAATTAATTTTCCACTTGTCTGGGAATAGAGGAAGGTTAGAACCAGGAGCAGGGAGCCTGGAAAGTACAAAGTTTCTCCCCTGATGAGCTCTAGGCAGATTTTAAATACTTTTTTTTTCCATTGAGAAAGTGCCATTTAAGGCATGAAAGAAGTGGCCTAGACTGTGTGTAAGAGCACTTTTCTGCGCAAGCATGAGGACCTGAGCTCAAATCCCCAGGACCACTTTTTTTTTTTTAAGGGCATGGCTATGTGTATAAAGATAGGAGAATTGCTGAAGCTCACCAGCCACCAACCTTGCTCCAGGATCAGTGGGGAATCCTGTCTCAATGGAATAAGGTGGACCATAAGACAGCAAGAAAACACCCAATATCTTTAACTGGCCTCTGTGCTACAGAGGTGCACACAGCCACCACCATGCATGTGCACGCGCACACAAATGCGCACGACACACACACACATACACACACACACACACACACACACACACAGAGAGAGAGAGAGAGAGAGAGAGAGAAATGTGTTTTGCTAAGGACACTAAAAGCCTGCCATGTTATACAAGTTTCAAAACCTAGAGGGAAGAAAAGTGTAAGAAATATGTTGAAAACTATGACTCAGTACTCTGTTGGTGGGAACCAGAAAGCCTGGGTATAGCTAAGCCATGATTGGCCGGAAAGAAGGGAAATGACCAACTCAGATCTATGTGTGTGTCTTTCCTTCNTCTTGCTTTCCACTGAGCATTCAACTTCCATATGAGGTTAACTTTAGGTGCGCCTGTGTCTGCACTGGGACCCAGAGCNCTGCAGTGGGAGTCATTGGCTCCTCCCCACGGCTTTTACAAAGAGCTCTACTGTAAGGACACTCTTCCCTTAGAGTCAAGGGAGGTCACCAGAGTCTTAAAACCACTTTGCTATTAGCCCAGTGCCAATGCGCTCCACCTACTCACTGCTGAGTTTGATCAGTGTCCAGGAACAGAGAGAGCATCCTCACCAAGATAGANGCTGCCTGCCCAGATGCCTCCAGCCTTCNATTCCTCAATGTTTACGTCTCCCTCACTTTCTACTTCCTTAGCTTTTGCNACATATCCAACCAGGCTATCTCAGCCCTAGCCACCNCTTTCTGGACTCCACAGCACATGTCCTTTCCCTTACTGTGCATATGATGGCTCTTGCTCCATTATCCAGTCACCCAGGAACACAGAATGAGTGTGGTAAATGGCTGCCAGGCTTACACTCATTTCTGCTTCTACTAGCAACTGTATGCTGACATTTTTGTGAGGAACCTGCCCTGTCATGCCTCAAGCCAAGCAGCTGAGGTGAATCCAGAGCTAATTGCCCCACCCTGACTAGCTCTAGGTCATGTGACCTAAGCCTGGCCAGTGACAGTATTTCATCCTCCCATGACAAAGCCTGGTTCACTGAGAGGCTCAGGGACCCCCATGGAAGCCAACGGGACAAAAATCGGGGTGTTTTGCAGATCTTCTGGGGGCAGGAGGTTAAGAATTTATATTTCTGTTGATAGTTCGAGAGGCCATGAGTTTGAGAGTGCCAACAGCCACATGACCACCACACAGGACAGTAGCCTGAGGATGGCATCAACAAAAATGACTGTAATTTTTCTCCGTTAGCTCCATTATATCCACTCTACACTTTTCTATGCCTTAGACGAATCAACATCCATGACCAAATCAACCAGACTCCAATATCCTCTGCCTTAGTGTGTGTGTGTGTGTGTGTGTGTGTGTGTGTGTGTGTGTGTGTGTGTAAGGCAGAAAACATTAGGTGTCTTACTAAACTGCTCTCCCCTTTAATCTTTGAGACGAGGTCTCTCACTGAACCTGGAGCTCACTGATTGGCTTCCTCACTAGCTAGCCAGGAAGACCCATGGATCCATCTACCTCCATCTCTCCAGCCCTAGGGTACAGATGTGTGCTGCTACATCTGTCTTTTACACAGTGCTGGGTATCTGAACTCAGAGNCTTGTGCTTGTGCAGTGAGCACTTTACCAAGTGNGGCATCTGCCCATACTGCTCCTGCCTCCTTGTCGATTGATCGGAATGAGGTGCTGGTAGAGACAGGGTGGAGAAAGAATGGACAGAAGACAGCCCATGAGCCTCTTCTGAGCAGTCTGGGCAACAGCTACATTCCTAGCTGTGTCTGGTTGTTCTCATGAGCTCCCTCCAGGGAACACTCTGGTCAGATCCCGATAGTCCTGGGATACATAATGACCTGGCACTGCTGTGGTCTCGCTCCGCCCCAGCCTCACTGGGTCCCTTAACTCTCTGCATATCTCNGTGAAGAGTTCCTAAGTTGACCCTTCCACACTACTTTAATGCCAGGACCCTGGCTTATACAGACAAGAACCAAGGAACAAAGGCAGCCTGGGTCCCCAGACAGCATGTTGTCCCTGAGAGTAGTCATGACTCTAATCTCAAATGATCTAGCAATGACAGGTGTCCCTGTTCTGTTTCTCTGCAGCCTGAGTGGAGCATCTGTCACTACAAACAAAACATACGGCTGGTGGGTAAAGCCTAAAGCCTTTGGTGGGAAACTCTGGATGTCCACCTTCATGAGGAAGGGGGTTGGAACAGCCTGGACCTCTCCTTCTACCCACCCCCACCTCTGACAACATCCTGTCCCTCCTCCAAGAAAACCCATTCCCCCAACACACATGGCCTGTCTCTATCTCACACACATACAGGCTTCCCCTACCTCTCTCTCACACACACACAGTCTTTCTCTCTTTCACACACATA
>LZPO01108010.1:214026-224294 GCA_001675575.1 Neotoma lepida | reverse complement strand
GCTTCTGTCCCCTGTAACCCTGCTGCCACTTTAATCTTCCCTAAGCTAATCTTGATCTTATCTCTTCATATCATATCAACCCAGCGGCTCCCCACTGTCTCTGGAAGAAAGACAGCCACTCTGGCATGGCCTCCAGATTTTAGTACAAGATCCCTAGAACTCCATTCTCACCCCAGTTTCTGCTCNGCCCTCTCATGATCTGCGATGCTTGACTCTTCACTGCCTCCGTACTAGACCTCAGCTAGTCCCACATTCACCCACCTACTCAGGAAACATTTTACTGAGTATTTATGATGCACCAGGCATACCCTGGAGCAGACTGGGGACATGATGAACAGGGAACTTATTAAATGGCAGAGGAGTGATGACAATAAAGAAATAGACAATGGCATGCTGTGCTGCCAGAGGATGTGGGGATAACACAACAGGGAAGCTGCTGTAGGGTGATCAGGGTGCAAACAGCATGGGTTTGTTGAGCACCATGTAGGAAGTTTATTTACAAAACTGAAATGAACTGAGTTGGATTTCCAGCTTTCGGTTTCTACTCAAGGCCCACCTGTCAAGAAGCCTTTTCTGCCATCCCTCTCATCTGCCTCTTCCAGCTGTATCTCTGTGTGTACTCAGTACCTCTCCCTGTCCTGGCTACAGATAGAGCTGGGCGTTATCTACCCGTGAAATGCCACACCTCGGAGGTCCCTTGGAGCAGGCCACTTATAGGCATCCGAAAAGAACACTGCTACGTCTTTCAGCCTGTTCCCGAATCAGCAGCTGAGCTCCCTGGAAACACCAGTCTCCCTGGCCTCACCCCTGTGGAGTTTAAAGCTGCGGGGAACAGGAGGATCCNCACACCCTCCAGTGGGATCTCATAGCCCTGCCTCCCTTTACTCAGCAGGGCTTGGGCCAAGAGTTTCAAATTATGCCAGNGCCTCCTCTAGAGACAGCTTGGAGGTGACACACCCGAGTAGTCCANGGACAGGGCTTCCAACAGCATCACTTTTGTTTTGTTTTATGTGGAGCCCGAAGTGGAAACTGCTTCCTGCCAGAAGGAAGTGTTCTACAGCTGGAAGGAGGAAGGTGGAGGCAGGTAAAAAGAAGACGGTTGGATTGCTAGGGGTGATAATATCAACGCAGAGGACTATGGGAAGTCACAGCTTCTGTGACTTCCAGAACCTGCTGATGCTTTTGGTNAGAAGAACCTCAGCTGCCTCAGGCTGCCTGTTAATTTCCCTTATAACTCAAGAAACTGACTTTTCCTGATCACGTTAATCACTGTTGTTGGTTGTTGGTTGTTGATGTTTTGTTTTTATTGTTGTTGCTGTTATTGTTGTTTATTTTCCTGTTGAGTGCATTGGTCTTTCTCTTACAATGAGTTATACCTCAAACAGAGTGACTGGCATGAAAGTCCACATCTGGGGACATGTTTTACCCCTGTGTCACATCTTTGTTGTGTTTTCCTTCTCTGGTGTCAAATGCTCACTTGTTCTCCTGATTAATCACTGGGCTATTTGATATCACTCAATCACTCCTTCAGAGTGACAGATGTGCACTACCAAGGCCAGNAGCTGAGTGCTCTCAGGTACCCAAGAAGGGACTGAACCCTTCCAATGAGAGTGAGAGGCCCTTCTGGCTGGAAGGTTTGGAGGAACCCAACTGGTTCACTGCTCACAACTAAACAGCTTGGGGTCTCATGGTTGTAAAGTGTTTGTGGTGAAAGCAATTTCATAACTTTCATCACAAAGCTACCTGGTTAGAAAGCTCCCAGTCTGCCCCCAGTTTACACCCTTTTCCTAATATCCTCAGCCATGTCTTCAAGCAACCCATTAGCTTAGGGAAGGACAAAGCTAACTACCTGAGAAGCCCACCTGGGTGCTGGTGTGTGAGAAGGTACTGTTGCTCACATATCCTGTCTTTTTCCTTTTAAAATATATTCTCCTCATAAATTAATGCTTTTGTTACATACTCTGTGACCGGGGCTACCTTTAATTAGATTCTTAAGCTGCAAGACACATCCTTCATTAATTCTTTTCTGAGAGGCATGTGGACTCTTTAAGATTCATTTGAGGAGATGACAGACAAGTAATAAAAAACTTGCTCTGCCCTCATTCTCTCACACTCACTCAGCAGCAGTTCTCCACCAGTGTCTTGTAGAATGCTGGGGAGAGCCAGTGATGTCCAGATCNAGTCTCTTTCCTCAGGATCCCTAGGATCCCCCATCTTCCTGGAAAGAGAGGTAAAGGACCAAAGTGTGCCCTGCTTCCTATCCACATGGCCTCTGGATAAAGGCTTTCAATCATCTGCTTCTTCTGTCTCAGGGCAAATTTCCCAGCAGATACAGATGCATGAGAGGAATTTACATAACAAGGTAACAAACACTGACAGGCAACTGCATTGCCAGGATGTGGAAGGAACTGACACCACTTTCAAGGTAGATGAAGTGGGGCTGAGGGGAAACAAATGTCAAGCACATGTATGCCATATGTCAAATTCTCTTCCTTAGAAACAAGCTGCCTTAAAGATGTGTGTGTGTGTGTGTGTGTGTGTGTGTTCTTTGAGAATTTCATACAATGTGTTTTGATCATGTTTACCCACCTTCCCCTAATTCCTTCCAGACCTACTCCCTACTTCCCTACCCACCGACTTTGTGTTCCTATTTATTTGTTGTTGTTTTTTTTTAATTAACCTATCAAGCCCAGTTTGTGCTACCCAAATAGTCTTGTATATGTGACCTTCAACTGGAGCATGGTCAACTTATCAAGGGCTGCAATCTCCAGTAAGAACATAAACTGACTCCCTCTCTCCCAGCAGCCGTTAAAATTATCTTCAGCTAAGGGTGAGACTTTGTGCCCACCTTCCTTTTCCGTCCCAGGACTTGGTCTGGCTTGGGCTTGCACGTCTTGAGAGTGTTGTCATGACTGCTGTGAGTTCGTGTAGATGCAGCTACCTTGCTATGTCATTGTTTTCTTGTTGTCATCTACCACTCCACTGGTGTAGTAGTGGCACAAGCATCATGGTGTAACTAATAACTCTCTGCTTCTGCTTGGACTTAAGTCCCACTCCACATGATGAAACCTATACTTGGCACCATTATCCAACCAAGAACCTACAGCTAGACAGGTCATAAGCCCTAGGAGAGAATGTATTACTATTATTTGCTAAATAGACATAGTATTTAAACTTACTCCTAATAACTCTCAGTATCTTCTTATTCCAAGGAAAATCTTTAAAATGACACAGTTCATTTCAGAATCAAATAACAGTCAAGTGACTGGAGTGGACTCAGTAGTAATGATTGTGCATCTTATTAACTAGCTTTATCTGTGACACACTTTAGGTCAGAGTATCAGAGAGGTGGGATGGAGGGTGGAAGAAGCTCAGTAGAGTGCACTCGCCTCTGTGAAGCAGCTGACAGGTGAACACTACTGGCCCTCCAACCATAGGCCTACATCAAGCCAGTAGGCAGACTAAGGAATGGAAGTCAACCCACTCACCCTGCCTCACAAAATCCACTCCAAAGTAGTGACTTCCTCCTTGAGGAAAGGAAGAGGGGTGAGGATGGCCTGAGGAAGGATGAGAGCACAACAGCAGTGCCTTAAGACCCGAGTGAGGGGCACCCACTGAAGTAGATGCTCTGTGAACTCTAGAGAAACTTCCAGGGAACTTCTTGACACTCAGAAGACATAAACTCCAAAGGCAAGAGAGTGAGATAATCAGGAAAGGGTAACAACATAGCCAGTGATGGAGCTCCCTTGGTCACAAAATAGATCAAGGGATAGAGAAAGGTTTTAAGGAAACAGAATTNATCTCCACATGAATGTCTCAGNAAGAACAGATGTGTTGCTGCTGAGCATTGATTGGATGATGTGGAAAAGCCTTCCTAAGAATGACCACAAAGAAGATAGAAAAGGGCAACATTAAGAGAGAATACAGAGCACCCAGGAACAGAAACTAGAGAACCAACATACGTAAAATTGAACTAGCTGCTTACAAGAAGGTGGAGAGCTTCAAGGGTCCTGGAACAATTCCCAGAACAGTTAGAAGTTCCTAAAAGAGGCACCTGTGCAAAAGCCATGAAAAGTGACACANCTATAAAAGAATATAACTTTTCTTTGCTGAGTAACAATATAATAGTCACATCTAGATATTTTTGAATCATCTAAGTACTTAGTAAAAATTTCATTACATTCATTTATTTATTTAGGGGAGGGAATACATGTCACAGCATGTATATGGAGATCAGAGAACAGCTTGTCTTGGACAGTTCTCTCCTCCCACCATGTAGGTCCTGGGGACAGAACTCAAGTTGTCAAGCTTGGTGGCCAGTGCCTTTACTCCCTGAACCAGCATCCCAGATTCCATATAGATATAAAGAAATCTTACACCTACCCGAGAACAAACATACAAACACAATCACAATCAGACAGATTGTTTAGAAAATGTAGAAAAGCATGTCTGTTACTTAGAGTAGCATAAATACTAGTTTCAGAACAGTAAATTCAAAGAAAACAAGAGCATTTGGGTGATTGGGGCTATGTTGTTTTGTTTTAGTGTAGAGTTTTAGGAGTGAAAATTGGTGTTACAGAAAGAGTGTGCCCAGCAAACTCAAAGCAACAAACACTTTTTAGTTATGTTTCAGGTGTCAGAAAATGTGTAAGTGTTTAGAAAAATAAATGCCTGAAGATTTATTTCAGCTGACAAAGAGATGAAGTTTAGTGTTGTACATTAGAAATCTGCTTATACACTAGTTTTAATTTTTCATTCATCCTATAGAACTGCAATGTTATACTCTTTGACCTAAATCTCTTTCCCTCTTGCCCCAACAGTATCTACCATTTTAACTGTTCCTATGTATTTTTTTAAACTTTCTATTCTATATACAAGCAAGATCATGCAATATTCTCCCTTCCTCACATCTTTTTTTTTCACTTTATATCCTCTGAGTTTATTTATTCTGTAACAAGTGGCAAAATCTCCTTTTTCAAGGCTGAACAATAATTCATTATATATAAACATAATTTCATTATTATCAGTTGATGGACATGAGTTGTTTTAATATCTTTCCTATTATGAATAATGCTGTGTGAGCACCAGAGTGCAGACATCTCTATAAGGTACAGCTCTCATTTCTCCTGAGTATAAAACCAGAAGAGGGATTCTGGCTGATGTTGTGGTTTTATTTTTAGACATTTGACGAACCTCCTTTCTGCTGTTCCTGCCATCGCTTGCTGTCCCTTGTCCTTTTGGGTGGCACCCGTTACTGCCTGAGGTGATACCTCATTGTCCCATAGTGGATTTGAATCTCATCTCCTGACCTGTAACATGAGTATCCTTTCAAACACTCACTGGCCTTTTGGGAGTGGGGAGTAAGCGTGTTCACGTGGGTACATGTGAACCTGTGTGGAGGCACTCTCCACCTTTTGTGTGTGTGTATATGAGAGACGCAGGGTTCCTCACTGAACCTGGTACTCACTGAATCATCTTTACTGACTGGCCAGGGAGCCCCAGGATCCTCTTCTCTCTGCTCCCCAGTGCTGGGATTGCAGGTATGCACCACGGAACCCTGTTTTGTTGTTGTTTTGGTTTGGTTTGTTTGTCTGTCTGCCTGTTTAATGAAGGTTCTATGGCTCAAACTCAACATACTTTTATAGCAAGCATTTCACCAACTGAACCATCTTCCCAGTCCTCACTGGCCATTCTTACGTCTTCCCTGAAGAAAATGACTACTCAAGTCATGCCGCCTTGTTTAGTTGAGGGGTATCTTTTGGTTCTGTTAGCTTGCTGCTGAGTTGGGCTAGCCCCTTGCACACTGTGNAGAGTAACCATTTTATTAACACTCAGTTGGTGAATCTTTTCTTCCGGTCCCTGGGCCTCCTTTTCACTGTGTTCTTTCCTTTTCTGTGTAAAACTCTTTAGTTTGCTCTCGCTCCAGATATTTGTTTTTGCTTCAGTTGACTGAGGAATTCATTGCCAGGATCATCACTGCCAAGGAGTTGTTTTTTACCCTNTTTTCTTTAGAGTTCCAGGTCTACATTTGGGATGGTAATTCATTTCAAGCTAAATTTTATGTGGTGTAAAAAAAAAAGGTTCCCGATTCATGTGCTTGCATGTGTAGAACCCATTTTCTCAGCATCACTTATTAAAGAAATCCCACAGGCGCTTTCTTAGTGTATCTGTCCACACTGAGAAGCCCATGCTCACACTGGCTTATGTCTAGATGTCCTGCTCTGTTTTGTCCGTCTCTGTGCATGTGTTGATACACTGAANCACAAGCTAGTCCTAAGCCATACTGTTTCAATCACTATAAATTGTCAGGCAATTTGAAACCAGGAAATATGGTGTTCCCGACTTCCTTCTGTTTTGCTAAAGATTGCCTCAGATATCTGGGGCCCTTTGTGGTTCTATANACATTTAAGAATCTTTTTTTCACTCCTGTTCTCATGATGAATTTAGGGTGGAATCTTGACAGAGCGTATGCTGGAGCTATATATTACTTTGGGTATTATGTACATTGCAGCATTATTCATTCCTTCAATCTGTGAATATAGGCTATTTCCCCATATATTTGTGTCTTCTTCAGTTTCTTTTTATTAGCATTTTATAGTCTTTAGTGCATATATCTTTCATCTCTAGAGTTGAATTGATTCCCAAGTGTTTTATTCTTAATTNTTAATGGGAGTCTTTTCTCGATTTATCTTCCAGGTTGGTTGTTATTGANGTGAAGAAAGACCAGCTGACCATGTGTTAATTTTGTGTCCTCTTAAACTGAAATAAAATGTCTCAAATCAAAAAAAAAATATATGTATGTATATTCTTAAAATTCTAATTACTGAAACCTAACTCTTTGTGTTCAGATTTCATGAAATCAAGACCAGAGAGCAAAGGAGGGGGGTGTTTACCAAGCAACCTGAGGTCCCTGCTACACTCAGGGAGGATTCAGAAATGTTTCTGCTTGAGCATCTGGCAAACACTGAAATTGTTTAAAAAGGTAAACACTGTTTAAAATTTAAACGTGGTTTTCAAAAGATTTCTACAAATATACCTTAAAAAAGTAGAGAAACGCTTTTGAAAATATTGGAGACAATAAAAGCAAAATGTCACCCTTGTGTTAAAAGAAGAATTGAATAAAAGCATAAATAAACCAAGAGAAAGTTTCCATTTGAGCAATAAAATTTTATAAGAAATTCAGAAATACTTCCAATAACAAATGTGAATGAATCGAATCTTGACTAAAAGATATGCAGAAATGACAGGCTTCCGGCAGCAAAATGTAAATGCAGAAAAAAATAAAATTATATATATAATTTTACGCTTTAATATGTATGCCCTAAAATCCCAGATCTGTCTGAATTTTGATTTCAAACTATGAGTGAGAAGACGACTTTTCAAACAAGACTGAAGAAATTTACCACCAAGTGACTGTCTGGAAGAGGTCCAGCAAGTCAACTATTTAAGGAATGAGAAAATAAATGAGGAGCTGGAGAGATGGCTCAGCAGTTAAAGGACCCCAGTTCCATTCCCAGCACCCACATGAAAGCTCACAACATCTGTAACTCCAGTCCCAGGGGATCCCACGCCCTCTTCTGGCCTCTGTGGGCACTGCATGCACGTGGTGTACAAACATGCAGGAAAACATCCACACATAAATCGTAAGTCATGATTTTTTAAAAAAATAAAATAAATGAAGAATAACAAAGTCAGAGGAAAGAGAAACATGAGCAAAGGAACCATTGAGTGGGTAAAGGATTGGGATTGATAACAGTAAGATGTTACTAAAATGCAGAAAAAAGAACAGTTTGAGATGAGAGATAAAGAGCCAGAATTTTGTAAACCATAGAACCATTCTGAGACCATGCAGAAATATTGAATAATTTTACATGTTATAAAACAGCCATGCCTGAAGTATTAATGGTGTCCACTTCCAAATAAACAGTGGGAGCAAAGAGAGATAATGAAAGTTAATCAATACTGTGGAAAGGAGGAAAGTGGGGGTTGGGTAATGTAGACATAAGGCATGAGAGAAGATAATGGAATTAAGTCCAAACACACCGGCGATGAGAACAAATACTGTGTGGTGAGCTCATCACTCTAAAGGACGAACATCAGACGGGCTACGAAGAAATCCATTATCTACCCTTTAAAAGAAAACACATCTAAAGCCATAATGACTCACATGTATTCAAAGTAAATGGATGAGAAAAATACAATAGGTAAATATTATTTTTAAAAAGCTGGTACCACTAGATTAATACCAAACAGAATAAATATTACGGAAAAGGCACCATGAATAATGAAGANGGTCACTACATAACAATAAAGAGCTAATTGTTTGAGGAAGACACACGAATCTGAATTTCTACATAGCTAAAGTATAGCCTCACAACAGGCAGATTTTCAAGGAGGAGCTGATAGATAGATGTGTCGATAGAGAGAAAATTTTACCAGGCCTCCTTTTGTTATTGATACATTGTGAAGACGGACTGCTTATGAGGCCACAAAGTGCAATAAAGACCAAATGGCTTGCCACCTGGCTAGNGTCGCTTGACCTCAAAGCCATCCAATTAGAAATCAATAACATAAGAAACTAAAGTCATGATGGGACCTGAAAGGGTGGCATAAGGCGACACCAGAAAAATTTCATAGCGTGCTCTGGAACATCCGGAAAAGCTTCTGGAACAACGAAAGGCTCAAAGCAGCTCACTGGGAGCTCAGAAAAGGCAAGAGGGCTGCAATTAACTGTGTGGAAACAATCAAACAGGAGGATAAATACACAACATTACAGGAATAGGGAATGAATTATTAACAAGAGCCTCATATTTCAAAGTTCATTCTAAGGAAGAAAAGCCATTTTTTTTTAAGTCTTCTGAGCTGGGTGCTGCTATATACTATTCTGTGGCTTCAACCTCAGCACTCAGGATAGAGAATGGAAGATTTGGGGTTCCAAACCATACTGGGCTACATGGCAAAACTCTGTTTCTCACTGTCAACCCCNTTTATTTTATCTTATTTTATTTTTGAGANAAGACTTTTCTAATAAGATTGAGCTAGTTTGCNAGGAATAGGATATGTAATGGGACACATCAAAAATAAATATTAGGCATGAAAGGGGCATATGCATGCAAAGTAAACTTTGAAATACTATATCACTCGAATGAAATAGTAATGTTTCTTGAGAAGAAAATACAGCGTATAAAATCTGATTCACATACAAAAAGATGAAAATAGTTGAGTAGAGTGATTACCATGAAAAGATTTGAATCAGCAATTTAAATCTACCAGGCTCCGAAAAAGGAAACAACACTAAGTCTAAACATTTTGCTAGTGAATTCCACTTCAAACACTGAACAGTGTGACTCCCAAACCTTGTCAGGAGGTTGAGATACAGTGTTGTTGGGCTTGTCCCAGGACAGAAAGAATGGTCCAATTTTAGAGAAATATATTCACTTCATTGACTGACTAAAANACAAAACACATATGGTCATCTCAAGAGCCTGAGATCAAACTTTGATAAAAATACAGAATGAACTTTAAAAATATTGAATAAAAGACCTGGGACTATAACTCAGAGGTAGGANACTTGCTTAGTGTGTATGAGGGCCTGGGTTCAATTCATAGCATCTCAATAAATGAGTGAAGAAGAACACTTTATTGGGATAGAACACGTACAAAACTTCAGATCAAATGTCCTATTATCCAAGGAATCCTCAGTGTCCCCTCTATAGGTAGGAAAGACTGATGCTTCCTCTCTTGACTCAGCACTCTACTGCAGGTGCCTGCTAGCCACCTGAAGATATGGAAAAGAAGTGGATGACATAGGGGAGGGAAGATGTCCACCTTGGGTGACAATTGATGCATCAAAAACTCACATGGCTGGACAGATAAACCATCAGGCCACACAAGACATCGGCAAAGCTGCTGTGTGCAAAGTCAATATATTTTAAAAAAATGACTGTTTCAGCATCAAAACCAAATCATTTTAACAATATAGCATTTTAATGCCAGTTTGTAAAGCTCAGACATTTCTTGAAATAAATCTAAAGCATCTTTAGAACAATGCTTTCTTTAGAAAGCTTCAAGANGCCTATGTGGACACATTATAAAAACTTTATTAATACATTTAAAATAATCAAGGAGCCAAACTAGGCTCAAGGGGTCGAGAATTCGTAGCCACTTTCCCCAATTTTACTTGGAAATTTAGTTCAAGTATAGAATATACCCACTGTATTTTTTGAGGAATTTGGCAATTTAATCATAAAGTTCAAAGGCAAGAGGTA
>LZPO01108010.1:169506-180121 GCA_001675575.1 Neotoma lepida | reverse complement strand
AAGTGACAGTCAGGATAGTTGAGACTGTCCTTGGTCTCTAGCTCAGGCCTTTCCTATGGCTACAAACAAGCATAGCCAACCCTCCCCAGTCACATGGGCATATAACAGGCACCTCAAATCCAACAGACACACCCCTTGCCCACAGCAACTGCACCACGCTTCACTCTTAGCCCCATTGTCTGAGCTATAACCCAGATCCATATCTCACCCACACTTAAACAGTTANGGTATCCTGAATACCCCAGCAGGTCAAGCAGAGGTAAAACCCCAGCAAATTACAAGTATGCAGGTCCCTCAAAAAACTAAGCAGCCAACTCATGGGTGTGGAGATGGTTCATTGGACAGGACCTAGGGAGAGAGCCTTTGAGGGCGCCTGTAAGGGATCTCCTTGANTGAGTTAATTGAGACAGACTCACACTAAATGTGGACATGCCATTTCATGGGTGGGTGTNGNAGCCCACAGAGCTTTCCTAGTGAGATCTGAGCTTGCTTTACCCAGCAGGGCTGCATAAGGGGATGATTTGACCATGGNTGTGGTTACCAGGTGTTTGGAAGGGTCTACATGTGGCTGTGTGGTGTGCACCCCTTGGCATTGTTATAAAAAGCCATTTTGAATAAAGTTCTGAGCTGTTAGGTATTGATCTAGGCCCTCCCGAAGCTATCTTGTGTTTCTGTCTTTCTCCTCGTCGCCATCTTTCTATCTAATATTTCTTATCCCTCCCTCCTCCTCATAGGAACCCTTTAAAAGGCAGGAGCTGGCCTCCCACAGGTGGTTGTGAACTGAACAAGAAGGAGACAAGGAGCTCAATAGCAGCATTCATCTCCTCCTACTTCCTGGTGTGGACACACTGTGCCCAACTGCCACATGCTCCAGCTGCCATGCCTTCCCTACCATGATGGACTATGCCATGGAACCACGAGCCAAAATGCATCCTATCTCATTTAAATTATGTTGGGAAGGCATTTTTTTTTAATTATAGCAACAGGAAAGTAATGAAGACAGGTATGTACCTCAAATAACGGCGAAGGGTACTCAAAGAATTTTGCAGGCAAATACTACTAGCAGCAATAGTCACACTAGCAGAAAGGTAGCAAGTACCCAAATGTCCATGAGTGGACAAATGGGTGCATGAAAAGCAGTATATATATAATGGAATGTTATTTATCCNTAAAANGAACAAAATGCATGCTACACCCTGTAACTTGAAATCATTGCACTGAAAGGAATNAGAACAAAAATGTCACATATGATAGAATTCCATTTATATGAAATCTACAAAATAGAGAACTGCATACTAAAATATGTTGGTGGTAGCCATGCAATGGAGAGGGGCAAATGAGAGGGGCCATTAATGGACATGGAATTTTAGTTTACAGCGATNGAAATGTTTCAGAATTCAGAAGAGGTGATGATGGCACAAAATCACAAGTGTAATAAATGCCACAATTGTTTGAATTTAAATAGTTCCTTCTTGGGGAACCTGTCAGTCTTGGATGTGGAGCCCTTTATGTTACCAGTTTTGAAACACTCAGTACATGTAGGCAGAGAGACACACAGTGTGGAGTTGTGGAGACCAGAGAAGGTGAGCGCACCACTTGTAGGAAGCCCCTTGTTCCCTCAGGCCTTCTGCAGAGGAGCTCNCCCCCTCCTGCCTCCTTGGGAAGGCTTCAGTCCCTCTAGCATGAGCTTGGGTCCAGGGAAAGAGGGCTTTTCCCTGCATGGTGTCCAGGCACAAACACTGAGGTGGACCCAGCTACCCAGAGGCTCAGAGCAGTAGATTATACCTGATTCTTAAAGCCAGAGGCAGCTCTGGACTCTCCTGTGGATTCCTGAGAGGGAACATCCAGGATTGCTGCTGTGCTGGGCTTGGTTCATCCATGCAGACCTCTGGAGCAACCGTCCTCTGGCTGCTCCCGGGGTGAGGGGCTGGAGATGGCCTCTATGGGGCTGCTCCTCCAGAAGGTGCCTACAGGGACACTGAGCAGCAGGTCAAAGAGTCCAGTGAGAGATTTCCTTCCCATGACAGCTGACAGCCCTGGTCAACATCTGGCCTGGTCTTGGATAAAACTGCTTTCTGGTTGAAGCATCCCTGAAGAGCTCACACTGGGAATGCTGGTGAGGGGATTCTACTGGTGAGTCAGCCCGGGGTGCTACAGGCTGCAGGATGCAGGGAGTTGTAGGATACAGGGGGGTGTGATAAAGTGCCATTCACCTCAGGGAGCCCTGGCTTATAAGCATCCCATCCCTCTAACACCGGGCTCACCAGTCCTGTGGGTGCTGGTAGGAAGAGCACAAGTAACACTAGGAGACTAGACCTTACCACAGTTATTGTAACCTATGAGGATCTCGAGACACCCTTCCCTCCAGCACNGTACCATGGTTCTGGAAGTGCTGGTTCTTTTTGTCTCTCCTCTATCTGTCCTTCTGTCTACCCAGACCACTTAGTCTCTAACTTCCAGCTGGTGACCAATTCTCTGCTTGTCTTTTATTCTACTCTATGTTCCCTGCAACTTCCCCTCACCCACACACGTGTGGAGGCCAGAGGCCAGTGTCTGGTGTCTTCCTCAGTTGTTCTCTGGTTTTTGAGACTGTCTCCCATTGAACCTAGAGGGCGCTGATTGGTTAGACTAATTGGGCAAGGAGCTCCAGGGAGCCACCTGTCTCTGTGTCCCCAGCACTGGGATTATAGACTTGCTGCCATGTCTGGCGTTTTTTCACGCATGCCTGGGATCTGAACTCAGGTCCTCGTGCTTGAGTAGCAAACACTCATTGACTGAGGCATCTCCCCTGCTCTGCCTCTATTAAAACAAAACAAAACCTTAACCCCCTTCTGGCATGGGGAATGAAGTGAAGAGATCCAAGGAGCAGGGAGGGTCTGTGTGTCTTCGTACAGTTCCTTTGGCTACACATCCTGGACTCCCNTCTTGAGATTCAGAAATGGAACAAGGTCCTCTTAAACTATATTTCCTGATTCAGGCCCTTTCAGCTTTAAATCACTGCNNCTGNCACCACGGCTCTGGCCCAGCTGATCCTCTGTGGTCCCCTCCAGCAAAAGCTTTATCAGGGTCTTTGTCTACTTCTGTGGCTCTCAAGATCTGGCCCCTGGATCATGGCATCAGCATCCAGTGGCAACAGACTAGATATGGAAATTCTCAGAAATTCTGGAGAAGAGTTCCAATAGCCAGTTTTAACCAGCTCTCCCGTGTTCTGGTTTGTTTCCCTGTTGCTGTCATTAATGCCATGTCCAAAAGCAACTTGGGGAGGTAGAGGTTTATTTTAGATTACAGGTTACAGTTCATCATTGAAGGAAGCCAGGGCAGGAGCTCATGGCAGGCTTCAGGAGGTAGGAACCGAAGCAGAGCCATGGAGGAACACTGCTTACTAGCCTACTTTCCCTGGCTTGCTCAGCTACCTTTCTTATACAAGACAAGCCAGGCCCTCCTGCCTAGGGATGGCACAGTGGATTAGGCTTCCCTACATCAATTAGCAATCAAGAAAATATCCCACAGANATGCCCACAGACCAATCCGCCGAGATAATTCCTCAACTGGGGTTCCCTCTTCCCAGGTAACTCTAGCTTGTGTCAAGCTGACAAGAAAAACTAAGCAGTATAACAGCAGACAGTAGTGACTGAACCCCNAAGACCTCTTACATACTTAAAGGGCTTGCCACACATGCGTGAAGACCTGAGTTCAGATCCCTGGCACCCTGACCACTGATGTGCCATCTACTACCCTGCTCATGGAGTACTGGGGCTACCCACCTGGCACTGCACCTACCTCTCCACTGACCATTCTCTCCCTTGTGTGTACCCTGGGAAGGGAGAAAGGAAGGCTACAGAGCTACTGGGGCCCCTAGTGCAATGGTTCTTTCAATTTACCACCCATTTCTCTAGCAGAATTAAAGTGCTTAGGTTCAGTCATTTCACTTCAAGTGATGTAAAACACCAAATCTCCACTGTAGGCTGGACTTTGGTTATTTCCTATTGGGATTCTGAGCTTGGTGAATCGGCATGCCTGGTAAATCAGCACACATATATACTGGGTTAGGCTAGAAAGAACCTCTCGCNCCAGAGACCCACAGGTCANATTAACAGATCAGTGTGGCCACAGAGATCTCTGAAGATAACTCCATGGCTTCCTAGCACTGTGTCTTTCACCAGTGTGTTCCTTCTGGGGATGGATGCTGCAGGAGGCAAAATGGAAGGTTCTAGAAAGGGGGAACTTTCTATTCTAGGTTGGAATGTTAATGGAACAGAATCAGAAGGAAAAGAGAGCTTGGGAAGACATTGTTCTAGTGGCAAAGTGGTNTTAACCAGGCTCCTTTTAATCTAGGCATCAGAAGTAGGTAAAGGGAGATGGCTGGTGTGATGTCACAGCCAGAAGTCTAGAGGAGACTGCTATAGCCTGTGATAATCTAGGTGGGACATGGACTCCAGCTTAGCCTTGGGTTCCACACAGTGGCTCCATAAAGTAGGTTCCAAAGTACCCTGTGTGGAGCACAACTTCACTCAAACTACAAGAATCCCAATGATCCCCCTATCTCTTCTCAGCCAGACCCCCATCTCCCACCTGAGTCCCCAGAGCAAGGCTTCTGCCCCTGGTTGCAGCTCCTCAGCCAGACTTTCAGCTCTGCTATCAAAGAAAGTTTTCTAGAACAATGGTGGCCACATCCTCTGACTTTGATGGCNGTGTTGTTGCCCTGCTGTCTAGTAGAGAAAACACACAGTATCAGCTCTATGTCTCTTATCTCCTGCCATTCTGGTCTCTTCTCCACCCACCAGACACACCAACACCAACCTACTGAATTACTTTCTCTGTCTCTGTCTCTGACTCTCTCTCTCTTGTGTGTGTATGTGTGTGTGTGTGTATGTGTGTGTGTGTGTATGTGTGTGTGTGTGTGTATGTGTGTGAATTTTCTGCCACTTTCTCAATTCCTCAATGTCAGTTCCTATTCAATATCCATAACCTAAATCTTAGATACAGCATTCCCGCAATTCAAGTTTACAATCAGTTAACAAAACAGTACTTTTACCCTACTTTTAAGTTTGATTTTGCTCAGGAGACTTGAGTAGAAAGATTATAAATTCAAGTTCTGCCGGGGCTGCAGAGTGAGTTCAAAGGCAGCCTGGGCAATTTAGTGAGAGCCTTTTTTTAAAAATAAAATGTAAAGAAAAGGTCTGGAGATGTAGCTCTGAGATAGAGTATTGGCTTAGCATTTGAGGGGTCCTGGGTTCAGTCCCCACTGTGTCAAGCAACATAATAGTAGTAACTGTAACAACAACAATAATAATAGTGGCAGGATGATGTAAACCTATGTGCTGCAATTTGTTTTCTTTACTCAGCCTTATGTTTGGAGACATTCCTGTTGATGTGTGTAACTAGTTTATCAGGTTTTATCATTTTTCAGCTAATAGACATGTAAATTATTTCCATTGTCAATAATGCCACTGTGAATGTTTCTAGCCTCCACTATGATAGGGGTTTCTGGAGTGCTCTGTGTTCTGAATAGATGGATCACAGAGTACACACCACTCTGACACAGACATGCCTGCCAAAGTATCTAAAACAAGCCACACTCGCAGCAACTACGCTTAAGGTTCCATGAGTCCATACCCTCTCTAATTCCTGGTGTTCTTTTTAATTTTTGCCAACCTGAGGGGTATGAATGTCATCGTAGTGTTGTGTTGCATTTCTTCTACGTGCTGTGCTGTTAACTTGGTGTCCTTCAATGAGTCATACACGTCAGCGCTTTGTCCCTTCTATCAACTCCTCTTCCTGAATCTGGACNCTCCCTGTGAACTGCTTTTGTCAAATAGAATCAGCAGCAGTGAAGCAGGGCCAGAGTTGGGCAGAAACCTCAAAAGTTATCTGTGTTCGTGAGAGTCTGGAGTCACCATGTATGGTTTCCACGTACATTGCTACACAGACCATGCAGAGGCAGAGAGAGATCACATGGAGAAAGAGTGGCCCTAAGAACAGAGGGGTCAAGCCCAAAGAATTGCATAACCTCCAAGTCATTCCAGCTGGCACCCCACTGCTAACCACCAGAGCCAAAAGCCAGCATGGGGACTGAGGAAGGCATACTGCACCTCCAGATCCAGCAGGCACCACATGGGACTGAGATAAGCTGTCCTCACTAGATCCCTTCCAGCTTTCTAAGCTACTAAACATTGAAAAACAGTTTAGTATTTTAGCATGNTTTTGAAGCCATCAAGTTTCATGTAGTTTATTAGGCGGTGAGGTGACTGAATGACTTAATTACTGAGGTTGAACGTCTTTTCATAGGCTTACTGACTATTNGATTTTCTCTTCAGGAAATTATTTATATCTTTTAGTTATTTTTTATCGGATTGTCCTTCTGGTTTTGTTTTACTGGAGTTATTTATACAGTATGGACATGAATCCATTATTGGTTGAGTGTATCGTAATTTATCATCTCTGGCTTCCTGTTCAGCTTTCTATAATCTTGTGATAGTTGCAAGATTTTAATTATGATACAGTTGAATTCACCAATATTTCCTATTTCATGCTTATTGTGCTCCTTGTGTTTTGTTTCAGAAGTCCCTCCCTATCCTGAGGCCACAAGCATTTATCTCTGTCTTCTTCTGGAATATTTAATGCTGTGCTTTTTCATTTTTATTTTCAATCCCTCTGAAATAGTCTTTGCTTATACTAGCAGGCAAGAATTTAATTTAATTTTGTCTCCGTGTAAACAACAGTTGGCCCAGGATTATAATTCTTTCCTTCTCCATTGATAATAAGTTCACCTCTGTCATAGAGCAAGCTTTATATCTATGTAGATATAGTAGTTATATATATTGTATATATAAATAAACACACATGTATGGTTCTCTTTCTGGGCTCTAGGATCCACTAGTTTCTTTCCTCAGCCCTGTACTAATGGCAGATCATTTCTATAATTATCACATTTCCAGAAACATTGTTATCCAATCATGTGTGTCACCTCTGTTTGCTCTTTTTTAAATTATCCTGACCATTTCAGCTTAGTCTTATTTTATTATCTGGGATAAAGATTCTTCAATGTAAATTTTAGAATCATGTTGNCAAATTCCAGAGTAAACCCTATGAAGAATTTGACTTGTAGGATACTGTAGAGAAATTTCATATTTGTAGTATTGAGCTTTCTTGTCCGTGGATGTAATCTATCACTCCATTTGTTTAGGGCCCTATCAACAGCTCTCGATGAAGTTTAATAATTTCTTCAGAAAGGTCATGCGCATTTGGTCTTAGATTTATTCTTTTGTGCCTTACATTTTTGTTGGTGCTAATGCAAATAGTATTTTTAATTGTATTTTCTGAGTATTCACTGATGGTTAATAGGAATGCATTTCATTTTTGTATATTGACCTTCTGTCTAAGAATCATATTGATTTTAATGTTTCTATGTAGATGATCCCTTACCNCCAGATGGTAACTTTCATTTCTTCCTTTACAATTATTTTATCTTTTGTTTCTTTTTCTGGGTGCTGCTGTGTGAGCCAAGAACTTCTTAGTGGCTGGGAGGCTTGCTCTTTCTTTCTTCTAATTTTAAATGCANTACTTCTGAAAATCTCACCAAACTACATGGCATTTCCAATAGGAGCTCTGAACATCCATACANATTCTTTGGTTTTTGTGGGTTTTTAAAACACGTTCACAGTGATAATNTGCTTTCCTCCTTTCATCTGTAACCACAGTGTATNTCAGTTTTATTCCACTAAGTAGCCCTGCAGTACTGAGACAAAGTTAATTTGATCATGTTGTGGTTTTTCCTACTATTACATTCAAATCACTAGTGTTTTGATTAAATTTTTTAATTGACTTAATTTTTTTTCTTGCATTATCCTTATCTTTTCTGGTATCAGGTAACTACCAGTCTCATAGAATTGGTAACACTCTGTTAGAGTGTGCTCTCCCTGGTCTCTGGTGCAGTTGATACTATACAAAAGAGGTTGGTTATGCTCTTTGATTTTTTTAGAATGTTTTAGTTGACAGAATCTAAATTACTGATCCAATTACAATTGAACCTCATTATTTGTGAATTCTGTCTCTGCAGATTTGCCTACTCATGGAAAAGAATAGAATCCCTAAGTCAAATACCTGTGGTTCACATGTGGTTGTGTGTGGACATGCACACAATGATGAAAAAAATCTACATCACTCAACACGCACGCCCCATGTCACACAAGGCAACACTCTGCCTTCTCACTTTGATGTGCATACTGTGAACTGTGATCTTTTTCATACTCTATTCAGTTCCATGTCTTTCACATTGGGGGTGGGGCTTCTGTTAGTCANTTTTCTGTTTAAAATGTCCCCAAGCATATTATTGGAGTGCTACATAGAGTTCCCGAGTATAGCCAAGCTGTCATGTGTTTTCTAGAGGAACTGTGTCCATCAGATCAACTTAATTCAGGCCTGAGTTATATTGCAATTGGCTGTGAGCTCAGTGTTAGTGAATCAATAATTTGGTACCTTCAGGAAAAAGGAAGAGGAAATCACTGATCNGTGGGTGGGACTTCTCCAGAAATTGCTGAGGAGTGTCTACCACAAAAGATGAACTTATAGAAAAGATCAAGAGCAGCTGAATTTGTGGAATCATGAGATGATAAAGTAGATGTTTAAAGANATGGCTGACACCAATGTTAGGGGGCTGAAATCCAAAGAAAATTTTCATTTAATTCAGGGGCAGAAAAATGTTAAAACCTTTTCAGCTAGAGCTCACTAAAAGTGTGAGGTCAGACCGAATGCATAAGGAGTTCCAGGCAAGCCAGGACAACAGAAGGAAACCTTGTGTCAAAAAAAATCATAAATAGGGGCTGTAGAGATGGATCAATGGTTAAGACCACTTGGTGCTCTTCCAGAGGACCTGNGTTTGGCTCCCAGCCCTCACATGGCAGCTCACAACCAGCTGTAACTGCAGTTCCAGAGCATCTGACGCCCTTTTCTAGGCTCCAAAGGCACCTCACACATGTGATGCACAGATTGTAGGCAGAGCATTCATACACAAAACAAATAAATCCAAAATATAAATATATGAGCCAGTGTATGCACACACACAATCAATTGTGCAGTATCTGACCTCTCAAAATTGGCTTTCTTACTGAAGAAACACCATTGAGGTACCATTGTAGTCCATTCAAGTTGCTTAATATACCAATAGCTTATTTTTGTTGTAAAGAGTAGCCACTAAGCTATGGAAGTATGTCTCGATGGCCTCAATATGCTTTGGTGTATTATAAACAATGCTGCCATTGACATCCAACTNCAGGTTTGCATATAAGTTTACATTTCTCTGGCATAAATGCCCAGTTATCGAATTGCTGAGTCTTAGGATAAGTGTCCATAGAGTTACTNAAGTCTTGTGTTTTTCCCTGCTTAATTCTTCTGGCTCTAAATGTTCACTCATATCTAATTACATTGGCCATTACATCAAGAATGATGCTTAGTCATACTAAAGACAGTGGCACCTTTGCCTTACTGGGAAGACCTCCAAAATTTCCCTATCCAGTAAGATTCTAGCCTTCGGGTTTAAGGATTAGAAATGTTAGCATGTTGATGATCTATCTATCTGAATTAGTCTCCTAAGGCTGACAAACTGCNGCTTTGAGAAACAGAATGTTCCTGAAGGCNGGAAGCAGGANCCCAAGGTGCAAGCATAATCATCCTCCCCTGAAGCCTTCTGGAGAGAGTCACTGTCTCTTCCCACCTCTNGGTACCTTGTTGGTGATCCTAAACATGACTTAGTTAGCTGCTTCATTTCNTCAGTTCCTGGATCCTTTGTCACATGGTATCNTTGAACNTGTCCTAGTTTGCTCTTTGTGGCTCTGATAAAACACTGACCAAAACCATCTTTGGGAGNAAAGGGTTTATTTCCACTTACAGGTTAGAGTCCATGGAGGAAGCCAGGACAGGAGCCCAAGGCAAGAACCTGATGGAAGGAACTGAAGCAGAGGCCACAGAGGAATGCTACTTACTAGCTTACTCTCTTGGCTTGCTCTGCCCTGCTTTCTTACACAATCCAGCACCACCTGCCCCAGGGTGGCACCACCCACTGTAAGCTGGGCCCTCCCACATAACCATCAATCAAGAAAATACCCCNACAGACAAGCCCACAGGCCCCCATTTGATGATAATTTCTCAGTTGNGGTTCTTCTTCCCAGGTGTGTCAAGGTGACAACTGAAGCTAACTATGACATCTCCTGTGTCTTCTTTCTTCTAAGCACACTGGTCATANTGGATTAAGGGCTCAACCTGCTCCAGAATGACCTNGTCTTACCATATCTGCAATGATCCATCACCAAATAAAGCCATCCCTTTGCTGCCTGCCTTCCTATCTTTCTCTACAGGAGACTGACAAAAGCTTAATGTCTTAAACATTTAAGTAATTTGATAGTTTTGCCTGGAAGCCCTGAGGATTTTTCTTTGTCTGTAATGCCTGCAGTTTTATTAATATAGATTTCATATTTGAGATTTAATCATTCTGGAGCAATCTTCCAAGTACATGTGTAAGGAGAGAGTCCTCCGTGGGGTGCTCATGTTCCCCTGCATACTGCAACAAGGCACTGGAACACTATTCAATCAATCAGCCCCTGACTGAGCCAGTGTCTCC
>LZPO01108010.1:101430-134041 GCA_001675575.1 Neotoma lepida | reverse complement strand
AACAATAAGGGAGAAGCCAGGAAGGGCTGTTGTTTCAGAAGCTATGATGAAAGCCTTCACAAGCAGGATACCCTCCTGACTCCTTCATCCCCACCGTTCAGTCCAGAAATTGTTCAGTGAGTAGAAGTCAACTGCATTTGTGTTTCTGTCCTGTCCATGCCTNTCTCTCCACCCTTTCTACCTGCCTCACTTCCAATCCTGCCCCNTTCTAACCTCTAGGCCAGGTCACTTCCCCTTTCTGCGGTTGTCCTTTCCCCAGGACCTCCCAGTCCTGCCTAGCAAGCCCTGCCGTCTTCTTAGGATTGGGCTTTGGTGATCCTTTCAACAGCTTTTTATTGAGCACCTACTAAGCCAGAAGTGGAACTAGTCCTGTTGGATATAGACTTGATTAAGACAGACAGATGTTGCTTTTCAGAGGGGCTCAACATGCCTTTGGGATACTTCCTGCTTTGAGCCCATTCAGATAGGTCAAGTCACCTGCCCACATCTGAATTCCAGCTTCATCCTANTNGTCAGAGCCCCGGGTAGGTCTACTCAGTCTGAGTGTGGAGGAGGTGAAAATCCNAACACTTCCTCATGNGCCACTAGAACCACCTGCCTTAGGAAAGGGCATACTAGGGATGGCTAAAGAAAAGCTAGCTAGAAACTGGTATTATGGTGCCTAGGATGATGCATAAAAAAAGAAATGTTTGCCCTATAATAGAAGACAGATGATCTCTAGCAACCAAAATAAAGCCATGAGGAATGTGTTTGGAGGGGATCTGAGGCAGCAGAGGGTCATAATCATCCACCTGGAGACTAGGTACAGATGAAGACAGCCAGAGATCCGTCACCCCTCCACCTGAGACTTGGTCAGCCCAGACAGAAGCCACTTACGTCCTTTCTCCTGCACTTACAGTCTGACCCTGCTCAGGCTCCATCCCAGCACACGATTCTCCACAGCCTATAGCTTTAGTAGCAATTTGGAGTAAAGAACTCCAGCTAGCAGCAGCTGCAAAAGGCCCAGCTAAAGATCACATTCTTGATAGGTCATCCTTNGCCTCCTAATTCCATCTCCATGGAAACTGGCCCTGGATGTAGGGGAATGGGGCATACCATACACTCAAAGGCAGCCTTGGCTTTCACTCAAATCCTACTCCCTTCACTAAGATGCCAGAGAAGCAAGTGAAATGTACCCTTACTAGACTGACTCAATGGGGGAAGCCCTACATGGTGCTTACCCCTCCCAGCCCTGGAGAACTTTCTGGACTCAGCTGTAGGTACTCATATCCCACCAAGATTGAAAGCTGGTCTCCAAGATCCATTGATCTGGGAGTGGAGGTGGTGAGAGCCCTAACATGACCTCTCCCTCAGCTACATTTGTATTGAAGACCTGACTTCCATAAACCCATCTCTGCACATGGCCACACAAGTACACAGCTTTGTGGCTTTAAAAACAAATCCTACTAGGGCTGCTGAAGATGAGAGCACTGGGAAGTATACCATGTCATGTCAGATTGGTGGGGCANCTGCCTGTGTGCTCACCGTTCCAGCACACAGCCTGTAGAGGACAACACACCCATGCAGACAATGCCCTGCAATGCCCTGTGTCTGAACATGAGTCCATACCAATACTGCCTACATCAGCTCTGTNGCNNCACTCACCAACCCTCAGCTGCTCCGTTCTCAAGCCAGCCAGCTCCATCAAANGCTTCCCTTAAGCACTTGAAGGGTTAGTTTGTTGTAGGATTCTCTTACTGCTTTATAAAAATGATGAAGATGTGAGAAGAAAAAATCAAATTGCTAACACTGGGAAGTATTACAGAACTNACACGCTCAACACAAGAGCATGAATGTGGGATTCTGTAAGCATTATTAAAGTAAGCAAATGGGAGTCTTTAAACTGAGACTCAGTAGACTTAGGTTCAGGAAGTGGGGAGGGAGAGAGAGCAAGAGAGAGCATGTGTGTATGTGCGTGTGTGTGTGTGTGTGTGTGTGTGCGCGCGCGCGCGCATACATGTGTGAATTGTGAAAGAAAACAGATTAAAAAGCATCAATGCTAAAAAATACATTTTCAAAGCAATTATCTAATAAATACATGCCCTGTTTAGCATCCTAGGATACTTCTCTTTCCCAGACCTTGAGCTTCATTGTGTTTTTGTTGTTGTGGGCATATGTGTGCATGCATGTTCACACATGTGTGAGTGCACACANATGTGGAGGTCAACAGTTGACACTGTCTTCCTCAGTNGCTCCTCACTCTATTTGCTGAGGCAAGGTCTCTCACTTAACCCAGAGATAGGCATCTTCCCCAGGGGATCTAAAACTCTGGAATTACAGGCAGACCATCACACCTACTCGGCATTTTTTTTTTTGAATGTAGAAATTCCTGTAATCATACCTTCATGGCAAATACTTTATCCATCGATCCATCTCCTCAGCCCTTTTTCTTATGTAAGATTCTATTACATGACTTGTACACACATCAACTACATGCATATTTCAGTAAAGCACTTACCCCTAAATGATATGCTTTATAAATGCCATATATGCTTTTCTATCCAAACAACTGAGAATTTCATCATGAAATGTTGGGACAAATCCTCTGTCCCACACTGAAGTTGGCTCTCTTTTTACAAACACACACACACACACACACACACACACACACACACACACACACACATACACACACACACACACACAAACTGTTTCTTATGCTAAGTTAGACTCTACTCTGCATCAGAATTAGCGTCTCCCCACTCTCCCAAGTGCTCTTTCACCGTATGGAGGAATCTTTAAAAATTCCACTCTCCTCCTCATGAGAGAATTCTTCAAATGGGAAGACAGCTGCTCTGCTCACAGGTCCTCCTTTTCAGATGAAAGCGCTCCCACTCTCAGCAGTTCCTCTCGGGAACTGTTANCCGGACCTGCACTCACCCTGGCCGTGTGCTGTTGCAGCAAANCCTCTTGAAGCTGGGTTAGTGCCTTAACAATGCATGCTGAGGAGGTAAGNGATGGCCTTAGCTTTTATTTCCAGAACTTGACTTCCAAACATCCATCTTAAGGAAATCATCACACACGGGGCCAATGTAATAGAAAGAAGTGGAAAAAGCATGTTATAGCCACATAAGATTGAGCATCGTACGACCACCAAACACTGTTGTTTGGAGAACAAATGTTACACATTTCCCATGTGTAACACTCTCATGTACACACTCATGCATATGTATGTGCACACACACACATGCATAGACATTTATAGAAGAAGAAACACATCATTGGTGGTATTATATGATAATTCTTTTATATGTATGTATTTCTGTACGCATTTCTCAAATATTCTATACAGAGCAGACAGTACTCCTAATTCACAAGAAGCAAGGTAACTGGTGTGGTACTACATGCCAATAATCCCAGTACTCAGAAG
Organism: Neotoma lepida; assembly: GCA_001675575.1. NCBI lineage: Eukaryota > Metazoa > Chordata > Mammalia > Rodentia > Cricetidae > Neotoma > Neotoma lepida. Next base: position 130,632 of record LZPO01108010.1, on the reverse strand, counting down.
GCAGAGGCAAGAGGTTCGGGAGCTCAGGACCAGTCTCTGCCATAAGAGTCTGAGGTCACCTTGGGCTGCAAGAGGCCTAGTCTCAAAATTTCNAAGTTTTTNAAATTNAAATAAGTTAATATATTTGCATACTAATTAATATATTAAATAAATTTTTAAAACCAAAATATATTTTTAATTTAAATATATTTAAAATAAAATGAAACAGAAAATATTTTAAAACAAAAACATGGACCCCCGAGCCTCCTGTAGTTTGGAATAGCACAGGAAGTTGGTCTAGTCCCAAAGCCTGACATGAATGTGACTGTGGTTTCCTGCTATAGACACTTTCAACCAAGAGCCCTGAGACACTGCACTGCAGGAGCTCCCCTTAGCCAGCACTGTGTTCTGGTGGCACCATGAGGGTGGTAACTTTTACCACAATCAGGGACAGCACGAGCAGCTGTGGCAGAAGGTGCTCAAGGCTGAGGGATGCTGAAGAAGTGACTGACACCCTGCCCACAGCAGCAAGCCCACATGCCCGCCTCAGAGACAGACTTTCCCAGGCATTTTCTTACATTCAAGATATCCAAATGAACAAATTTCACCTACACCATGGGACCTCTTAAGTCTCTAAAACAGCCTATCCAGGTGGTTATCTTAGACCAGATGTGCCCAGCCTTTCGACATTGCAACATGACACATGTTCATAGCTATCCTAGAAGGTGTGTGGCCTAGAAGCCATGGGTGAGACAAGGCTAACACAAGTAGGAAGCGGTGTATGGCTGCCATAAGAGGTGACAATTGACTAGCCATGACTTATCCACCCTCTCTGAGCCTCAGTTTCCACCAGTGGAAGATGAAGACTCTGCTAGACCCATATTTCTGGGCTGTAGTGGGGATTCTTAGAATTGGTACACACAAGTGTTTAGAGCTATTATCTACCAATCACTAGTGGTCACAAGTGACATATGACAAGCAAGAAAGGAGANGTACATTGCCTGTCCCTTTGTGGAGCCCTTAAATGGTTGTCCCTGNNGCCTTCTTTGTCTGCTAAGAAATTTCCTATGTGTGGAAGACTTGTAGACACAAGTGTTTGTACTCTGGCATTATGCTCTTCTCTGAGAATGATCCAGAACTCTTTCCTTCCCTCTGGCACTCCCTGGACCCTTCTGCAAGCCCCTGCTATGCAATGGCTCCACCCAGCTTTCTTAGCACAGTCAGTACATGTGACAGGGTTATTACCAGCCAGGACCCACATCCNTCTGCTCACAAAGACCAGATGGGCCNCATGCTCTCTTTGTGAGCCGAGTGTCTTGTCCAAGGGAGCATGAAAGGTCATTGCTGTGTATGGGCAGATCCTCCTCTCAGCAAAGCTATCTCTTAGTAAATGAGTGTTGCCACCTCTAGCTGGNGGAGTCAGAACAATGTATACTCTGTCTTTCCGATCAGCTTTGTCTCCACAGACTTTGGCTTCTGTGGGGAACATTTGGTTTAAAAGGAAATGGGATTTCCCCCTCAATATTCTTCTTGGATGACAGGTCTGTGATTGGAATCAGGGCATGAAAAATCATGCCCTGGTGGTTATTTCCATTAGTGGCTTTTGACTCTGCAGGGACACCTGGAGCACAGCACCCCGCACCTTCCACCTCCCACCCCTTACAGCTCAGGCAGGTCCCAGCAGGCTGACCCAGAGCCTTTTGCTGCATCNGGGCCTGTGATATCTGCAGCATCTTTGAAAGAGCCCGTTATACCATCCTCACCTACATCATTGTCCTGTATGTCTCTGCTCTCATCCAGCCTTCTTCCTCTCCCTCAGATGTGCACATGAACATACAATATACGTGTGCCCGAATGTGCACACACACCCACACAGAAGATTCTTGGCTCTTTACAAGTGATGAACCTTGAGAAGTACTAATTTATCATATATGATGAGAGAGAAAAATTGTTTTCTTGCATAAGTTGCAGGGTACCAGAACCCAGTAGGGCCCTGGAGGGAAAAAAATGNAAGTGGGCATGGATATTCAAAAGGAGAATATAATACGATCACACTCCAGGAGCTCTTAAAAGAAGATTCTGGAAGAAAGAGAGCTGCAGAAGTAGTAGCCATGTAAGAGCTGACTCAAGAGTCTGGCTGGGCCTGGAGCACTGGAGGACAGCAACACACCTCCATGGTCCTCAACTGCAGCATACATCCAGCATAGACAAGCACTCAGGAATTCTTGATGATGGTGGACAGAGAAGAGGCCAGAAGTGTGGGTAGACCCCTCTGCTCTTACCTAGTCTCNNACCAGGNTTCAGAGAACAGCTGTGAGTTTGCTGATATTGTAGATAAGAGATGCCTCCTTCCACATCCCCTCCAATCCCGACCATGGATGCCACCTCTGTGCTTGTGTTCCTGGCAGAGAAGAAATCACATCAGGCACAGGCAGAGCAAGCAAATGGCCAAGGTTTATTTTAGCAGGTAAGAATGCAAATGCAAAGTACACCTCGAGAGTGGAGGGCTGACCCAGCTGGCCTCTGCTACCTGGACCTAAAGGACTTAAGTCTACCACTGCCTTTGCCCACCCCTGGGGTCATCGCCTTCCTGGGATAGACAGAGGCTTTCATGAAATCCTCCNTTACCCACAATTAATCTGCTACTACCAAATACGTTAGATGCAAGCATTTACGTCAAAGTGTAACTACGTGTGGAGCTGACACGTTTCCTAAGGGAGACAGTGCCTGTGNGCGCTCCCCCAGAGNTCTCTGAAAGGCTAGCAGAGTCTATGGAGACCAGGTTATTGTTTTCCCCAGAGCCCTCTCCTCCTATTGNGTCATCTTGGCTATCCCATTCTACGTTGAAAGCCCTTTCACTATCTTTCTCAGTGTTCCCAACCTCGCCGTTTTAACATTAATGTAATTTTAACCCTAATATTTGTTTTCANTGTAGCAAAGAGGAAACTGGACTAAAGCCTGAAAGGGGAGGGTGCCCACACAGCAGTTCATAGCAGANTCCTGAGCTAGCAGGCAGCATGTGGGTGTAGGGCGGTGTCCAGGAGTGACATCCTTGTCCATCTGCAGAACTGTGATCAGCACAGTGAACTCCCCACCCCNTGAANCCTTGTAGTGACATAAAAGCCCACTCAGAGGNCTGGAGAGTGGAAGACTTACTTTCTGTAGTGGGCCAAGAAGAAAATGGGACAGGTGGGCAAGACTAGCCTNTGAGTGAAGACAGTTNCCTGTGTGCCAATGGATCTGCCAACCCTCTGGCAAAATGCCCTTGCCTTCTACCCTAGAGCTGGAGCACTANCCACTGGCACATCTGCAGTGAGTAGCAATCTATGGGGGACCACGTTGGACATGCTGCTAAGAGAGAACNGGCTCTGACCTCACCTCNAGACCCTCNATGTCAGTCCAGGAGTCTGGGCAATGAAGTGAAAATTCACAGAAAGCATATGGAAGACAGTTTTCCTTGCATGTCTCTTGTGCTNTTTCTCTGAGTTCTTTAGTGATGACAGTTCTAAGAGTGTGGGCAGAGATGGGCAGTCACTTAATCCAGCCCATGGTGAAAGAATCATTCCTCTGCAGAGGCTCCTGCCTCCTGGGAATGTATGAGTCCCTAGTGCAGCTAGACAACAGCCNTAAATGAACCCATGTTTGTTTATGCCCTGTCATCGTCTCTACATAAACTTTCTATGGAATAAAGAAACATGTTTCCCATTGATCGTGAATGATATTTGCCAACAAAAATCTGGAAAGCAGTGCATAACGGAGATTTTTAAACTCTATTTCCAACCNTTTTCTTACAGAAGAAATCTAGAAATAATTTCCTCAAGGCTTTTTAAGCAGCCCTACTAAGCCATTGGGAGCCAGTACCCTTCTGGTCTCAGCCTTGCCTATTTCCCTCCAAGTCTAGCTCTGGTCTTCATGTCTATAATATGACTGTGAAAATCCATCTATCCCAGCTGAACTCCAGACAGCAAAACAGAAAAGAGCAAAGGGCAAAAAACATGTGTGCTGTGGACTCACTCTTATTTGTTGTGGTCTGGGGATTGAACCCAGGGCATCCTGCATGCTGTATGGCAAGCACTCTACCACTGAGATAAACCATTACTCCTACACATTGTTATTTTATTTATCTGTGTGTGTGTGTGTGTGTGTGTGTGTGTGTGTGTGTGTGTGTGTTTTATGCTGGCTAATTTTAACTGTCAACTTGACACAACCTAGAATCACATGGGAATAGAATCTTAATGAGGAATTGTCTAGATCTCAGGTTGGCCTGTGGACATGTCTGAATGTACATTGATGTGGGAAGACTCACCTTGTATGTGAATGGCACCATTTCATGGACTGAGGCCTGAACTGTATAAGAGTGATGAAAGCTAAAGGCCTGTAAGCAGGCAGCATGGGAATACATGTCTCTATTGTTCTTCACTGTGAATGTGACAAATTCCTACCTCGACCTCCCTTAAGGATGAACTGNAACCTGGGGTTGTAAATCAAAGNAGCCCTTCTGCCCTCAGTTGCTTTTCAGTGAGAGTGCTTTAATCATAGCGATAGATGAAATTAGAATAAGTGGGGTGTGTGGGGTGTATGCACACAGATGTACGTGAGTGCATGCACCTGTGCGAGCTCAGAGGCCAGAGAAAGATGAGGGGTATCTTGCTCTATCACTCTATACTTTGTTTCTTTGGTACTGAGTTTCTCATTGAACCTAGAGTTAACCTGATGGCCAGCAAGCCTCGGTGATCCTCCTGTCTCTGTCCTCCTCAGAATTGGGAGTTCAGCCACACACAGCCACACACGGCTTTTTACATGGGTGCTGGAATCCAAACTCTGATCCTTCATTCTCATACAGCAAGCACCACTACCCACTGAGTCACCTCCCCGGCCCCTCCTTATCCGGTTTGAAATGAGTGTTCCTTAAAATCCCCACACAACAAATTTCTCCAAGATCTTATTGCTCAAAACTCTGTCATATGACCATCTAATTTGCATGAGGCCTGGAAATGTTGTTTTTCCCGGACACGTTTTTGAGGCAGCAAAATGAGAATTATGTTAGTTTGAGAGAAGAGGAGAAAGGACACAGAGGGCAGCTGGCTGTCTCCACCAGGGGCCTCCACAACTGCACTTGCCTCAACCCATGTCCATTGAAAGATCTGGGAGATAGATTAAAGGAACAAAAGAGAATGAGGAACACGTATAGAGGAGAAGGGAGGGCTTAGCATCAGGATGCCCCGCTCAGATGGAAACCATGTGTGCCTGCCCTGGGATGACAAGCAGTCAGTTTGCTGAGGATGCAGGCCACTCATTGTTAAAACTCAGACAGGAGCTAGGATGTGGCTCAGTGGTACAGTGCTTGCCTGGTGTGTGAGAGGCCTCGGGTTCAGTCCTCAGTACTGCAAGGAAACTGAGACAGTTCCAAACACACAGGGGGAGACAGTCACCCTAAATGTTTATATGCTGGCGTGAGGAATTATTGGGCAAGCTGCCTTTGACCAGTGCTCCCCAAAGCCCTACACAGATCCCCAAAGCCTATTCTAGAGTCTACACAGTCACTATTTTTCTAATGATCTGATTTATTCATGCATTTCAAACTCTTCTCTCACACGGTTACACAAAGGATTTCCCCAGAGGTTATATGAGCATTCAGTGGGCAGGGTATGCAAGCAGAAATATGATCCAGCTACCTTGATCTCCTCAAGGAAAAGAAAGTGGAAATATATATATTCAAGGAGAGACATCAAACACCAAAGAGGTTTTTTTGTTTTGTTTTGTTTTTTAACAGTTTTTTTTTAAGACAGAGTTTCTCTGTACAACCCTAGCCATCCTAGAATTCACTTTGTAGACCAAGCTGGCCTCGAGCTCAGAGATCTGCCTGCCTCTGCCTCCTGAATGCTGNGATTAAAGGCGTGCACCACCACCATCTGGCACCACCAAAGAGGTTTTAACACATGGAAAATAATGTCACTCTTCTTACTATTTGATTATGATTTAGAAAATAGTTATTTTCATTAAAAATACGTTCATTGTAATGATTTATTACAGTTATTTTTAAATGAAATTGTAAGTCAATTTACAATATTTTCTTGCCCTTCATTTCTAATATAATAAATATTAATAGTTATATATAATTTTTTTCATTTTATTTGTTTTGCCTGCATGTATGTCTATGCACCACTGCCAAGCAATGTCTGCAGAGGTCAAAAGAAGGCAACAGACCCCCTGTAACTGGAGTTACAGACAGTTGTGAACCACCATGTACTGGTGCTGGAAATCAAACCCTGGTCCTCTGGAAGACCAGCCACTATTAATAAGCTATTTTTCCAGCACCTATAGATTGAATTTTTTGAAGTCCTTTGGAATTCTCAATAAATTGTAAGAGTTTAAAAGAAAGCTGAGATCAGAGATACAATGTCCTAGAAGAGACTTGGGATGAGAGGGTTGGGGATTGGAGTATAGAATCTTCTGCAAGCTAAAGAATAGAACCAAGACCAGGAGTAGTATATAGAGCCAGGCATCAGGAAGTGGCATTTCCAGGACCTTCTGTGTGTGTGCACATGTGTACTTGTGTGTGCAAGTGCATTGGCAGGGACGAGGGGGGTGCCTGTGTGTGTGCCTATGTGTGTTCCTGTGTGCATCAGTACCTTGCTGCTGTACAACTCAAAGTGTGGTTCACAGACCAGCTCCCGTCAGGGAACTTTTCATTATCAGTTACAGTGGAGGTAAATACAGAAATAAGAACAGCTTTAGAAACTTCTACAGCAATTGGACAAAACAACTTGGTATTCGTCAAGCTGATGACAAGAATCTAGGCTTGCCTATTGTTTATCTTTAGTCATTTTTTTATAGCATCGTGTTTCATAAAAGTATTCCATGGTGCTTTGGGAAGCTTAGAAACTATGGTCGTTTCATGCTTGAGATGAGCCATGCAGGATAAGTACTAATTATCATAAAGGATAAGTACTAATCATCCAGACAAAGAGGGGACATAGACTGGATTTCATAGAAAATGTGTGTTTTGGGGGAAANTCTGCATGGTCTATGACACACCCCTCCTGATTACCTGATCTCAGGCTTTTATTGAGCTAGTTTATAATTTTATGGATTATAGATGACTAATAGCAATGTGAAATAATTTCTGTCCACACACATGCAAGACTCTGCCAAGCAACTGACTTCNTCTCTTTCTGTGGAAAANGCCAGTTCTGCCTCCATCTGTTTATAATGTCAATATTCCTGGCCTTGAAATACATATGATTTGAATTCTCCTTGGATCTAATAGCAACATCTTACAAATTTCTTCATCCATGGATTTTACTTAAAAATCATTAATATNCATCCGTTTAAAATAATACATTATTTTGCATTATTGGGGAATTGTTACCCTGTTTATGAAGTGCTCCCCTTGTATCCTATCATTGATGTAACTCAGTTTCCCTCTGGAATTTTTTTCCATTATCTTTCTGTTGACATCTAAACACTCCACTCCATACCTCTTCTTTCTTCTATTTCAGCTTCTCTTGTATTGTCCTTATTATCTTGACTGTGGAAGACAAGTAGTCATAGCAAGCTAAAAAAAAAATGTTTGAGGTTAGGTGAAGGAAGACAGAAGAAGAGAGACAAAGAAAAAAAGAATGAAGATGGAGGGGCATTGAATACAAGGGAACAAGGGATCATTCCATGACGTCTCTCANATGTGAACTACAGGTACCTGTCATTTACAGCTATTACTAAACACCTTTTTGTTTTCTAAGTGAGACCACACCTCTATGAGCTCAAAGGATCAATGCTTGGAAGTGAGTGCTAATGTCTCCAAGCAGAAGACCTTTGTCATGAGGTCTAGACATTGGGAAGGTTGCTATGAAGCATGAAGCATCCACAGAAGATTATGACTCGGTAGCCAGGATGTGGCCTCAGGCACCTGTGATCCTACTGTCACTCACAGATGGATAGGGGTTCTGTCTGCTTTATGCACACACAAATAATAGATAAGCAGAGGCTAAGGGGCCCCATCAGCATTGACTACCCTGAGTTTCCATGAGCCACAAGCTGGGCTTCCACAACCCACTCCCAGAAGTGTATGGCTCTAAGCCTAGACACTAGGGGTGTATGGCTCTAAGCTTTCATAAAGGTTTATTGTTCTAGGTGCTCAAGACAGAGGCTAATTGTACTTGGCTTAGAGCACTGACGGCTAGCAGCTAGAGTTACTGTCCCTGAGCTGTGGTGTCAGGATCCTCAGCTCTTTAACTCTTGGCAGCTCTCTCCAGCTCTTCTTGTGTTCAGAGCTTTTCAGACCTTGTAGATTGGGCTCCCACCCTTGGCTCTTGACAGCCACTCATCTCCCACAGTCTCAGCTTCTCTGCCATCTCATAGTCTTAGCACCTCAGGTTCTGCCCTGGGTTGCTCTCTGGAACTGTTTGGCTACCTACTAATGTTACAGCTCAGAGCTTTGGGTACTAGGGCCCTTAGCTTTAGTGGCTTTTTAGAACTCTCAGCTACCTCACCACCACCACTGTCACTGCCAAGCTGAAAGCCTTAGGTCTTGTCTACTTGGTGTAATAAGCCCAGCCTGCTCTAATGAAGACCATAACCAGGCAAAAAGACCCTGGTGGGGATGAGCTTTTATTGGGGCTTATTGTCATAACACTGGAGCATACATAGTACCCAGGAAAGATGTCTCCCAGATTAATCTAAAAAGGACAAACAGCCACCTCATATAGTCAGAAGGGAGATGTGGTATGCTTGTAGTTAGATTATAATTCTACCAGTCATAGCCTTTCACATGCATGGTTTTCAATTTTACCAATTGCAAACTTTACATAAAGAACAATTACAAGCCAAGGACTAATTATAGACTTTTTGCTGAGTCATGGAAGAGGTGCTCTTCTTTTTTGTGTGTGAGTATAGCTGCAAGGGAAGCAAGGTCATCTTGAGTCCACAGAGATTTGTCTTGTCCAAAGTGGAGTCTTCTAAAGCAAATGCAAGCCGCATGGAGCTTTCATGACTGGAGATAGGCCTCCTAAAGCAGGAGTCATAGCTTCAGCAACAGCTATAGTTCCAGTGATCTACAACTGGCATGCAGCTTCTTTAAATTAAATATGGAGTGTTGCCAAAGAGGGCTTGCTTGTCTGACAGCTCGCCACTCAAGGCTGTTAGACACAAGTTAAGGGTTTGTCAGCTATCACTCAAGAGTTTAACAGGTGGTCCTAATAGCTTAGCTTATTTTAGGGATGGACATTAAAACATGCTTGAAGTAAACACCTATCACAGAATTCTCAACCATACCTAGCAGTGCTTAATATCTAGCCATCTAGCCACAGACCCTGTCTTAGGGTTTCTATTGCTGTCAAGAGACACCATGACCACATTTAATGGGGTGGTGGCTTACAGTTTCAGAGGTTTAGTCCATTATTATCATGGTGGGAAGCATGGTAGCATGCAGGCAGACATGGTTCTGGAAAGGTAGCTGAGAGTTCTACATCTTGCAGGCAACAGGAAGTGTTGTCTGTCTCACTGGGTATGGCTTGAGCATATATGAGACCTCAAAGCCCACCTCCAAGTGGCATACTTCCTCCAAGAAGACCACATATACTCCAAGAAGGCCACATCTCCCAATAGTGCCAGTCCCTTTGGGGGCCATTTTTTTTCAAACCACCACAGACTCTTAAAGAGAATTGGATTCACCCTTATCTGTCTTACTAAGGGCATGTGTGGTTGGGATGTTTGAGGCCTACCAATGAATGTATCTTTTATTTCTCTCACTCTCAAACTCTGTAACACTTTCCCTGTGGCTGGTCTGGGTTCATTGTCTTCTCAATACAGACTTCCCCTACATTTCTATCAGTCCACTTTTAAAACCTCAACTCTTCTGTAGTCTCCTTAGCTTGAATTCATCCTGAAACTTACATAGATATATCCAGGGAGATATTTACTGTGTGAGATGAGAGTTAGTATTAATAATTAAGATTGGAATAGAAGACTCTACATTTGCCTCAGCCAGATTACCAAGGTACCTGGCAATGTGTTGCTACTGAAATTGCAGCACCTTATGAATTTATTGTTATTCAATAAAGTCTGACACTGTGGAAAGANACAAATGTGTTTGTCTGTGTTTCTTGCATAGTGTGCTACTGCAGTTACTGTGGTACTCGGTTATTACAAACTAGTTCCCAAGCTCAGAGAAGTTGACATACACAAGCATGAAGCATCATGGAGATCAGGATTTGCTCTTTCAGAGACAAGCACATGAGAAAACCCTTCTGCAATGAGGAGGACAGTGACAGCTCTTCAGGCAGAGGGTGACATGGTGAATGCACACAGTTCACTTCTCGGCTTGTTGCTATCTGAGCTGAGTTTAAGTGAGAGTTTNTCCACATGTTTTTCAGAGAGTCACATAAAGTGGTGAGAATTTTTGAGAATTTGGGTGGATAAGGAGACACATTTACAGAGAGTCAGCAAATGTGTTCCCCTATACTTTCTGAGAATGTATTTATGCTGCATTTTTCTGAGTTATTAAACTGCAATAAAAGCACAAAGAGCTATGTGACCTGGGGTAAATCACTTGACCTCTCTGAGCTATAGCTCACAGTGAGGCATGATGGAAGAAGACAAGGGAAGTTTTAGAGGAGCCTCTCATCCTGAAATCCAGTTACAGCCTGTCACCATCAGAGAAGGAAGAATCCCACACAATGAATAACTGCTTCAGGTCTTTCTCCACAGCTGTACACTGGCAACATTCTAAGAATCTCACCAGAAAACCCAGTTACAGGGAAGGGCATGTATTAACNTCCTTGTGAAACCCTAGTGGTCCCTTGGTCCCTGGTTTAATTTACCAGATTATAATTCCACCTAAGGCACTTCTGGACCCAACAAATAATTTCACNCATCAAAGGAGAAAGAAAAGGAGGTGAGGTTACTTAGCAACCTTTTGAGATGTGACTTGAGATCCGCCAAAACAGTATATACAGCCAACGCTACAGCAGTTATTGTGACTTTCTCTTGAGGAGTCTGTCCATGCCTGGTCTATCGTGACTTTCTCGACTCTCCCTTGGGGAGCACACACTCATACCCACCCTCTGGGTTGTGACTTACTTTCTTCTCAGCACTTCTTTTTCTCTTAAGCCTCATGTTTAAACCTATNCTAAAGTATCTTTAATAATGGGGNGGAGAGATGGNCCATTGGTTAGCAGCATTTACAGCTTTCAGNAAAACCAGGTTCAGTTCTCAGCACCCACACAGTGGCAGANAATCATCTGAAACTCCAGTTCCCAGGGATCTCACTGATTCTTCTGGCCTCTGCAGGCTCCTGCATGCGTGTGGTACACATACATGCAGGCAATACATCCATACACATAAAATGAAAATAAGTACCATCTCCAAAAATATATATTTAATTGAATCTCCAACTCTCTCACTGTATCAGTTGTTCTGAAATTTCTTTCCGTATCAAAGCCATGAATCCCAGTTTGGCCTGAGTCAGGGTCCCTAAAAATCTAGGGACCCCCTTCAGGCTGTTGTGGNTGATAGTGTGGAGCTGTGTCTCTGTCTCCTCTTTGCTGACAACAGACCTGTTATAGAGCTTGGAGGTGAGGAGAGGAACAGCATAGTGACACCTTCCCCACCATGTGTCACTGTGCTTAAGTCTGCTGACGAGATGTTAGATGAGTGGTTCCTCCCTCCATGACTGACTCTGGAGGAGGCACTGCAGCATCATGGCTGAATAAACAAACTTGCCCTTGTGGTGTGTTTAGCACAAATCATACCATGCTTGCTGTGTGTGGTCAGGCAAGTTATCCACTCTCTCTCACTCCATTTCTCCATTCCTAACATGGTGTCTCTAATGAAGTTGCTTCACTCCATAGGGGTGTGGTAAGGCTCACATGAAACTGTGACCAGAGAGCAGTTCCTGTGTTATACCTAAGAGGCCCTTGGCAACATGCTTTCGTAGCTACCGCTGTGTGCTCAGGCCAGAAGCTATCCTCGTGATAGCTACAGAGCTGGCTAGGTAAGTAAAGTGTTGTGCTCAGTGTAGTGTGGACACTGATGGAGTCGGGGTGAGATAAGGCAATCTTGAAGGTCCAGAACAGACCCACATCCCCTGCCAGCTAGAAGCTCTTGNTGGATTAAGACCTGGACCTGCCAAGGCCGCTGCTGACCCCAGCCCAGGTCAGAAGTGTGCTCGTGCTTCGGAGCTTTCCAGCCTGTCCAGCGCAGAACATTGGGTGCATGAATGTGCTCAGTAACTTGAGCCTACCTTTGGAGGCTTCAGAAATTGAGAGAGGACAGACAGCTCTTTCTTCAGACAACCACAACACCAATAAACAAGTTTTCAGGGAGATCAGGGCCAACTCCAGACTCAGCAGGGCTGGCTGTCCTTTTAGGGACTCCTGAACCTATTTTCGGCAGAGGCAGCAGTGACAGCAGTGTCACCGCCATTCCTGGTTGGCCACTGAGCCGGGTCCTTCCCATTTCTCACTCTCACAGNAGCAGAGTGGTTGGTCAAAGTTCCAACACTAAGGTCACATGTACCCAGGCTGGAGTCTTGGCCCCACCGCAGACTTCTTGCTGACCTTGAGCAAGCTGACTAATCTAGGGCTTTGGAGAAGTAAGTGCGGGATCTATAGTAACATTAGCAGCCCAAAGCTTGGCACAGAGTAAGTCTCAGCACATGACAGAGCACTGTCCCTCCCTGACCCACAAGGACACTGAAGCCCACTCTGGCCAAAATCACGTTCTAATCCATCACCCTGTCACCATCACAACCCTGCACTATTGTCCTGCCCCTCTGTGGAAGCCCTAGAGCAGTNGTTCTCAACCTTCCCAATGCTGTGGCCCTTTAATATGGTTCCTCATGTTGTGATGACCCCAATCATAAAATTATTTTTGTTGCTACTTCATAACTGCAATTTTGCTACTGTTATGAATCATAATGTAAAGATCTGTGTTTTCTGTTGATCTTAGAGATCTCCGTGAAAGAGTCTTTCTAAGGGGTTGAGACCCACAGGTTGAGAACCACTGCCCTAGAGGAACAGGAAACATCCTAAAGCAGTGGTTCTCAACCTTCCTAATGCTGTGGCCCTTTAATACAGTTTCTCATGTTGTGCTGACCCCCAACCATAAAATTATTTCATTGCTACTTCACAACTGTAATTTTACTAATGCTATGAATTATAATATAAATATCTGATATGCAGGATATCTGATATGCAACCCACATGGGGATTGCAACACACAGGTTGAGAACTGCTGTCCTACAGGGAGACATATGTGTCCCTCTNTTTGCTCATCTGCCTATCCAAACAATGTGTCTCAAAGAGTAAAAATTTCCCCTCAGGAATCCCATGCTGATGGCAGNAAAGGCTGAAATCTTGCCATCTTTCTCCCAGGAAGAGATCTCACACAGCTCTGGAAGCTTCTCTCATAGTTAAGTTAACATATGTGCATTCGCTGGCTTTTGTTTTGTCTACTCTACCAAAGTATAACAATGCTACAAAAAAAACCAAAAGGCCAAAAGAAAACGAGATACCATCGTGCCCAGTTTAGCCAACCTGTGAATAAATCAATTTTCCTTTACTGATTTCCATCCCCTAATGTCTATGCTGCAGGTTTCTGAGCCCAAGTGCCCTGTAACAGAAAAGTCTATAGTAGAAACTGGAGTAACCCTCTGCTCCAAGGATCCAGCCAAGACGTGGAAGGTACCAGCTATAACAGGGCAACAATGTCTATCAGCCAAGCTCTTCCCTTGGCCCCATCAAACCAGAACACTCTCTCTACACAGCCAAGGATGACCTTGAATTTCTGATCCTCCTTCCTGTACCTCCAGAGTGCTGAGATCACAGGAGCATGCCACCATACTTGTTTCTCACAGTGTTGTGACCAATCCCCGAGCTTTGTACATGCTAAGCAAGTATTCTACCAACTGAGCTGCACCCTCAGCCCAAGAACGTTCTTCAGAAAGAGCTAAAGATCTAAAGATGAGATTGTAGGGATGCACTCTCATGTTATCTTCTTCCAAACACAGACCAGAATCAATAGTCAGAGCCAGAGATCACATGTCTGTGCCCAGACTCTGAGATAAAGAGTAAAGGTTAAAAATAAATGAGAATACACACACAGGATGTGATGAGCACCCCACAGAGGCCGCCCGGCAATGGGTACTCTCTGGGATGTTGTGCACTAATATGGTGCTACCCACAGCTATGTGTGTGTTCTGATGATCACAGTTCCCCAAACAAAATCTTAATGATGTCACTCACTGCTTTTTCTCAGCAGAGTTTAAATTGGTATAAACACATTTATAAATAAACTGTTTGGCATNAAGCTATGAATTTACTCCATTCAGGCGAGTTTATACATAATGTTTACAGTATGATTTTGATTCACAAGGGTCTACTTAACCCACAATATGTTGGTAAGTCTGTCTTTTAGAGAAAAACACTTATATTAGAACACATTACAATGCAATTAAACNTAGTCTAAGGTCTGCCCAGCATCTGATCCCTCTTCCCTCCTTCATTCAGGCCATGAGACCACAGGGACCAGCCCTAGAAGATTGTGATTAGTAGGGCCATCATGATAAGCACATCTCTTGCCAGTGTCATGCTCAGGGATAACATTGTCACCTGGTGTCACTCTGAACTCTTGAGGTTCAGGAACAGATGAGACCTAAGCTGGTTCAGTTAGATTGAGGAACATCCCTTCAGCCTGTGAATATAAGAAAGATCTGCTTACTGTCTTGCTGAGAAATAATACAGAAGCATGCTGTCCCTANTGCTGCCAGAGGCCATCTTATACTCACAGCTGAGATCCGCCTGAAGATAAAGTACTGTAGGTGCTCAAAAGGCCAGGCAAACCAATGGTGGCTGCACTGAGCCATGTCCTGCTCATTTCACCTCTAAACTTCCTGTTTTACAACATGATTAATTTATGTTAAATGTGAAGGAGTCTTCTATTATTCTAGGAAGAAGGAATCAGTTTTGCAGGCAGGACCTAAGCCTACAGATGAACAGAAGAGAAATGACTGTTGAGGAAACAGCCAGGCGCAGCGCTACNGGACATAATCCCAGCACTGAATTGAGGCAGGGGAATGGTTAAGTTGGTGGCCATCATGGACCTACACAGTAAAAACCTATCTCAAAAAAAAAAGAGAAGTTGCGTAGGTAACGGAGGAAGGCGGTGACGAAAGAGCCTATGCTTAAGCCATAANGTCATTTGCCTCCATAAAATGACTCGACAATGAGTCACAGAAATCATGAAAAAGAAAGGCTGTTGAAAGAGATCCTAGCTGCTGAACACCACACTCAGCCCATAGCATCAAGGTCCTCATTGTTCAGAAACAGAGGCAGAATGGGTCAAGACAAGAGAGTGAGCCACGGGAGAAGATGCCCAGGGGACTGCAATGAGCTGACTGTGATTACAGAGAGCTCATGATCTCAAAGCTCTCTAGTGTGTGAAAGAACTGCTTGGAGTCCCTAGAAGTGTGTCCTTTTTGGAACTAAAGCCCTTGTAGGCAGCTTGCTTCCTCTCCCAGGAGCTTCCTTCCAACCTCGGATGCACACTCATCTTTTTATTTTCTCCTCAAGCCAATAGATAATCTCAGCACTTCCTCCTAGTCTCAGCCAATGTGGATCCCCTTCCACAGCAAAATCCAAATGAGAAGGGAAAATTCAGGTCCNTCTATGATCATGAAACCTCATTGTAGCATACATCTGTTGCCATCCACTCCTGCTTCTGGTAACAGCACCCATTATGCCTGAGGCAATATGGACTACAATGGATCTGACTGTACCCCGATTCACAGTGAGCACATAGCTCAAGTCTAACGAGTGCCTCTCTCTCTCATTTTTAGATATTGTTACACCTAGCCTGTTATGTGCCATGAGGAAGGAAAGAGACAACATTTATGGGTTCCAAAGATTTTAATAAATCACCACATAAGCAAGTCACTGATTGATCGGGGCTGTAGGAGAAAGTCTCAGAAGCCTTGTTTCTCCTGGAAGCCCGAGCAGGGGCAGAATCAGGGTTTATAAGCATAAAATTCATAAACAATTGTTGCCAACTTACAGAGTTACAGTTATCACCAATCAGGATTTTAAAGATTAAAGGCTTCCTGTGTGTTCCATCATTGTCAACTGACATACAATGCAAGCCTTTCAGTCCAACCAATCAGATTCATTTGTTCCTTCTGTTGTTGGGAACAGCCATGATGTTTCTAGAGAGCTAAAGATGCATAATGACTATTTCTCTGGTTTAGGGAGGAGGTTGGTCAGCCATTGGAAAGTTCTCAGCTCCCCCAAGGTTTGGGAACCTGAACTTTATTTCACCGTATAAGTAAAATGGAGTCTGAAGTCAAAATGGCAGAACTTAGGCCGAGGTGCTTTTGCCTCCTCTCTTCAATGTAGAATATAGGCAGATGACCCCAACTAAATCTAACAAAGTGAATGAGTTGGTGTTGGAGGGTGGGGAACTAGATTCTCTATCTGCCAAAAGCAGGAAGACGTGAGCCTTTGGGCAGTTACTGGGACCATGTTGGTAGTTTCTGACAATGAAGCAAAGTTAGAAAGAGGCAGGCAGAGTGAGAGAAACACTGTGTCCTGCTCACATCATTTGAGCCCCAGCCCCTTGTNTGAATCCAGCACCCTACATCTTTCACTTAGGTGAACTGATGTATATATAATTTTGACTTAACTGTTATGGTTGATTTTTCTATCACTTGTAACTGATGGAGTCTAGGTTAATAATGATTCTCAACCTTATAAAAGAATGCCATTCTCCCTCTCACTATTCTTGGTTTTATGTAAGAGACCTAGGTTGTTCCTAATGGACATAACTGTATGACCTTGAACAAGCCACAAACAAGTATTCTCAACAGCAAATGAAGGTGCTCATTCTCCCAGGGTTTTTTTTTTCTATCCTGAAATTGTGTACATCTATGAATAGTCTCTTAGCAACCTTCACCTTCACAGAATTAGACACAAAATGACTTTTTTCAAATAAGTGGATTCACAATATTAAAATATAATTTTAATAGTTTAATTACATGCCAGATTTGTAAAGTATTGAAGGCCTCTTTGCTTTAGCAAGACACATAATAACTCCGCACTCATGACACACATGTCATCTCTAATTTCTTATTCATTTAGAGACTTTGTTTTTATTCTTAATTATGGGAAGAAGGGCTGTGCACATGAGTGTGGTACCCATGGAGGCCAAAAGAGGCTGTCAGAGTCCCAGGAACTAGAGTTACAGGCAATTGTAGGTCACCTGATGTGGGTGCTGGGAACTGAACTCGGATCTTCTGCAAAAGCAAGCTGTACTCTTAACCAGCGAAGCATCTCTCCTGGCCCTTGTCTCTCATTTCTGGTACATGAGAACTTGCACCCTTCCTATTTCTGATGTGCTAATCTATCTTATGGTTAACCTGTAAACTTTCATATGACATAGGTTGTCAGTAAACAGCAATAGTGTCCCAGATAGGAAGTTAACAAGTCATAAAAGACAACCTTCAGACCTAGCTCAACTTCCTGCATCCCTGNCTACTTCTTAGTCCAATACTAATCCCTTCTTTTGGGAGACTCTGCTACTCTCCAACATGGCTGGGACATCTAGCTCATGTTATTTTCAGCTCTTGGTGTGAGTTCACTCTTCCGGGCATTTAATATGAACTTCTCTCAATACAACCACAGATTCATTTCTCAATACTTTATGTTTTAGACAAAAAGCACTGGGAGCGACCCAGGTGACTCAGAGCTCAAGTCTCTGGGGCACTCAGAAGTAGCAGGATTGGGGAACTGATTCTTCTGGCCTGCTCTTAAATGAAACCAATTGATGCCTTGGCTGGTCCATTCATCAGATGTAATGGGTGATAACTGGGATGAAGCATGCTCTGTGGCATCACTCCAGGGACTCTTTGACAGAGGCCAGGCCACTTGGCCTATGCCTTCAGAGCACAGGATGCTCTCCAGCTGCAGAACAGGAGGAAGGGGCCAGGTGAGCATCTATATGCCTTGAAGAGTGTGACCCTGGTAGCTGTGTGCTCCAGCATGGCAGGCACTGCTCCTGGAAGATCTATGTGTGTGCTAGCTGGCTCTATACACATTTCTAATTTCAAGTCTCAGTGTCTTCTAATACAAGGTGGAGCCAGGAAGCCTGTTGGAGTAACTAACTGTGAGANGTCATTTGCCTCCATAAAATGACTCGACAATGAGTCACAGAAATCATGAAAAAGAAAGGCTGTTGAAAGAGATCCTAGCTGCTGAACACCACACTCAGCCCATAGCATCAAGGTCCTCATTGTTCAGAAACAGAGGCAGAATGGGTCAAGACAAGAGAGTGAGCCACGGGAGAAGATGCCCAGGGGACTGCAATGAGCTGACTGTGATTACAGAGAGCTCATGATCTCAAAGCTCTCTAGTGTGTGAAAGAACTGCTTGGAGTCCCTAGAAGTGTGTCCTTTTTGGAACTAAAGCCCTTGTAGGCAGCTTGCTTCCTCTCCCAGGAGCTTCCTTCCAACCTCGGATGCACACTCATCTTTTTATTTTCTCCTCAAGCCAATAGATAATCTCAGCACTTCCTCCTAGTCTCAGCCAATGTGGATCCCCTTCCACAGCAAAATCCAAATGAGAAGGGAAAATTCAGGTCCNTCTATGATCATGAAACCTCATTGTAGCATACATCTGTTGCCATCCACTCCTGCTTCTGGTAACAGCACCCATTATGCCTGAGGCAATATGGACTACAATGGATCTGACTGTACCCCGATTCACAGTGAGCACATAGCTCAAGTCTAACGAGTGCCTCTCTCTCTCATTTTTAGATATTGTTACACCTAGCCTGTTATGTGCCATGAGGAAGGAAAGAGACAACATTTATGGGTTCCAAAGATTTTAATAAATCACCACATAAGCAAGTCACTGATTGATCGGGGCTGTAGGAGAAAGTCTCAGAAGCCTTGTTTCTCCTGGAAGCCCGAGCAGGGGCAGAATCAGGGTTTATAAGCATAAAATTCATAAACAATTGTTGCCAACTTACAGAGTTACAGTTATCACCAATCAGGATTTTAAAGATTAAAGGCTTCCTGTGTGTTCCATCATTGTCAACTGACATACAATGCAAGCCTTTCAGTCCAACCAATCAGATTCATTTGTTCCTTCTGTTGTTGGGAACAGCCATGATGTTTCTAGAGAGCTAAAGATGCATAATGACTATTTCTCTGGTTTAGGGAGGAGGTTGGTCAGCCATTGGAAAGTTCTCAGCTCCCCCAAGGTTTGGGAACCTGAACTTTATTTCACCGTATAAGTAAAATGGAGTCTGAAGTCAAAATGGCAGAACTTAGGCCGAGGTGCTTTTGCCTCCTCTCTTCAATGTAGAATATAGGCAGATGACCCCAACTAAATCTAACAAAGTGAATGAGTTGGTGTTGGAGGGTGGGGAACTAGATTCTCTATCTGCCAAAAGCAGGAAGACGTGAGCCTTTGGGCAGTTACTGGGACCATGTTGGTAGTTTCTGACAATGAAGCAAAGTTAGAAAGAGGCAGGCAGAGTGAGAGAAACACTGTGTCCTGCTCACATCATTTGAGCCCCAGCCCCTTGTNTGAATCCAGCACCCTACATCTTTCACTTAGGTGAACTGATGTATATATAATTTTGACTTAACTGTTATGGTTGATTTTTCTATCACTTGTAACTGATGGAGTCTAGGTTAATAATGATTCTCAACCTTATAAAAGAATGCCATTCTCCCTCTCACTATTCTTGGTTTTATGTAAGAGACCTAGGTTGTTCCTAATGGACATAACTGTATGACCTTGAACAAGCCACAAACAAGTATTCTCAACAGCAAATGAAGGTGCTCATTCTCCCAGGGTTTTTTTTTTCTATCCTGAAATTGTGTACATCTATGAATAGTCTCTTAGCAACCTTCACCTTCACAGAATTAGACACAAAATGACTTTTTTCAAATAAGTGGATTCACAATATTAAAATATAATTTTAATAGTTTAATTACATGCCAGATTTGTAAAGTATTGAAGGCCTCTTTGCTTTAGCAAGACACATAATAACTCCGCACTCATGACACACATGTCATCTCTAATTTCTTATTCATTTAGAGACTTTGTTTTTATTCTTAATTATGGGAAGAAGGGCTGTGCACATGAGTGTGGTACCCATGGAGGCCAAAAGAGGCTGTCAGAGTCCCAGGAACTAGAGTTACAGGCAATTGTAGGTCACCTGATGTGGGTGCTGGGAACTGAACTCGGATCTTCTGCAAAAGCAAGCTGTACTCTTAACCAGCGAAGCATCTCTCCTGGCCCTTGTCTCTCATTTCTGGTACATGAGAACTTGCACCCTTCCTATTTCTGATGTGCTAATCTATCTTATGGTTAACCTGTAAACTTTCATATGACATAGGTTGTCAGTAAACAGCAATAGTGTCCCAGATAGGAAGTTAACAAGTCATAAAAGACAACCTTCAGACCTAGCTCAACTTCCTGCATCCCTGNCTACTTCTTAGTCCAATACTAATCCCTTCTTTTGGGAGACTCTGCTACTCTCCAACATGGCTGGGACATCTAGCTCATGTTATTTTCAGCTCTTGGTGTGAGTTCACTCTTCCGGGCATTTAATATGAACTTCTCTCAATACAACCACAGATTCATTTCTCAATACTTTATGTTTTAGACAAAAAGCACTGGGAGCGACCCAGGTGACTCAGAGCTCAAGTCTCTGGGGCACTCAGAAGTAGCAGGATTGGGGAACTGATTCTTCTGGCCTGCTCTTAAATGAAACCAATTGATGCCTTGGCTGGTCCATTCATCAGATGTAATGGGTGATAACTGGGATGAAGCATGCTCTGTGGCATCACTCCAGGGACTCTTTGACAGAGGCCAGGCCACTTGGCCTATGCCTTCAGAGCACAGGATGCTCTCCAGCTGCAGAACAGGAGGAAGGGGCCAGGTGAGCATCTATATGCCTTGAAGAGTGTGACCCTGGTAGCTGTGTGCTCCAGCATGGCAGGCACTGCTCCTGGAAGATCTATGTGTGTGCTAGCTGGCTCTATACACATTTCTAATTTCAAGTCTCAGTGTCTTCTAATACAAGGTGGAGCCAGGAAGCCTGTTGGAGTAACTAACTGTGAGANCCAACTGAGGTCATGTGTGTAAAACATCTGCCACATAGTCAAATTTTGGCAACTATACCAGCTTGANTGTCTTCTAGTCTTAAGAGACAGTGTTGTGCTGGTCAGAANCCACACCAATCCCAGCTGCCTCACTCTCCCCAACCTACCCATGGGATAAGTTCCATGGAATTTTCATGCTAGACCCTGCTGCCTCCCACCACAGCCTTTCCATAGTCCCACCTCTGGAGAACTGGGAAGCAATCTCTCCTTGACTATTTTTACCTCAGATTAAAGCTTCCTTACATTCTTGGGGTCAGATTTATTTAAGAATCTAATGACAACTCTGTCTCTCAACCTTATAAAAAAAGGAGCCTCACATTCCTTACGATTTTTCATGGGGCTCGTGGATTCCCTGGTTAAGATGTCTACCTTAGCTGACCTTCAGCAGCTCCTGGCCGTCCCATCTGTCCTCAGGCCAGTGTTCCTGTGGCTCACATGTTCATGGATCACCTGAAGGCACAGGGTAACAGTCCCTCACTTCACAGTTTACAAAGTGCCACAGAGCAAAGTGACACACTCTTTATTCAGCAGCAGTCGAAGCCAGTCCAGTCCCCCTCGGCCTCCCTTTCCTGGCACCTTCTCAAAAGACATGATCTCTTGGCCATCTCAAAATTGGTGACCCTTCACAGAACAAGAGGTCCTGAAGAGGGTCTATGCCCCTACCTTCCTTTTGAGTTCTTTCCAGCCCTTGAGACGTGTCCTGTTCCCAGGCCCGCCCTCCATGTCCTGAGTGCCACCTGTCCTGTGGCTTCACTAACAAGTGCCACTCTCCTGTAAAGCTCCTCTGGGATCAACCTCCAGGGCAAGAGGGGAGAATTAAGACACCAGAGTTGAAAGACGCTGGGCTCCAGAAGCAAGCACTAAGTAGACTTGAATAGCAGGGAGTTTCAAAGGCACCCACGGAAGTCCATGCCCAGCCTCTCTGGATCCCTTTGAGCACTCTGCTCACAGAGCCATGAGCTGTTGATCCTACAAATGAACCAGGGCCTTTACACTTCCACATTTCAATGGGAAAATGGTGGTGGGGGCNTTGGGCCTGTCCGGCATACAGGTGTCTCCCCAAGTCATGAAGCCAGAGATTCCCCTCGGGAAATGATGGCAATTTTGAACTGGAAGACTTAAAGTCATGTAATGCTGTGGAAACTGAGGCTTGGTAAAGTCCACTGCTCTCCTCAGACCCCATGCAGGTATGAAAGCCAAGCTTTCACCACAAATATCCGGACAAACAGTCCCTTAACAAAAACACTCAGTCTGTCCAGAGCTCTTCCTCCTCAGTACGCCTTATAAGAATGCACACAGGTCCCAAAGGCTGACTCCAGTCCACAATGACACACCCATTTCCTCAATAGACTTGACAGTGCTAAACGGCCCTCCCTCATGACCTCACTTTGGCTTAATTCTATAAAGATTATTTCCAAATAAAGTCATATTCTAAGATAGCAGAGGCTTAAGACTTCAAAATATGAACTTGGCAGGGGGGACACAATCCAGCTCCCAACAGCTTGTATATACATAAAAGAGAAAAATCATAACTCTCTTGGTGAGATAGCATGGGAGGATGGCCTGGTGAGTGCTTTTGCATAACTGTGTGGGACCAGCCTGTCACACCATGGTGAGGACAGCAGTCTTGCTATGGAGGCTTCTCACCACGAAGGCTGCTTCTGTTACCNGCCAGCTGAATGGGGTTCTGCTGGGGTCTGTCCTGTGGTCACATGGTGTTTAAACACATCAAGCCAATACAGGAAAACCTCAGCCAAGCCTGAGTCCTAACGAGCTGAGGGTAACTTGCTGCTGTCAGCATTCAGTTTTCTTGTCCATAAATGGGGCTAGCCCAAACACTTCACAGAAAAATAGGGAATGGAATATAAGACAAGTAAGTGGCATTATGTGAACAATAACTATGCCTAATAAATTAAAGATAGTAAAATGTTGCCTTTTCCTTTAAACAACCATGCCCCATCTGCATACACATACGCACACAAATACAAGCATGCCTACATGTCCATATACACAAACACACAAGCACACACATACAAACATGCATACACACATATAAACACAAACATGCATGTACACACACACACACACACACACACACACACACACACACACACCATTTCCAAAGACAGGTATTAATGGCGGTGTTTCATAGTGGCCCATATCTAATGGGCTACTAACTCTGGGTCACTAACTCTGTTTAGTTGAAATCTGAATGACCTTTGAATACAATACTCTTAGTTCTGATGAACAGCACATGGAGAGGACTCACTTGCCGCTGTCAGGAGGCTCTGTGAGTCTTGTACGGAGGAAGGGCCTGAGCAGTGTCCTGAACAAGGTAGAGGCAGTGGCTGGGCATTGGGTAAAAAGGAAACTTGAACACAAACTAGCCTTGAGTGTGGCAGATCTGCAGAAGCACTGCAGTGTGGTGGTTGGGGGCCAGGCTCCTGGAGCTGGGCTTGAATCCAGAGGCACAAACTTGAGTGAGTTACTTAGACTCATTGTACTAGTGTTCTCACCTGTAAATGGAGCCAATTATGGTGCCAACTTCATAAATTCTCTTGTGGGGCTTATGTGGATTAATTTTTGAAGAGGTCTTAGAATGATGTCTGGCATGCAGCAAGTTGCCTGAGGCTGTTAACCACTGTGGCCCACCCTGTTCAGTTATGAACATGACTGATCAGCTGGTATATACTGAACCCTATGCTAGCTGCACACACAGAGCCTTGTCCCCACAGAAGCACACAGCAGAGGTACAAAGGCCAGCTTGCATAGTGCTTTAAGAAGAATTACAAAGACTAGCCCAGAAAATCATGGGAAGCAGATGACTAGCACGTGAAGTGACCTAGATGGAGACCATGGACATGGAGTCAGGTGTCCAGAAAAGAGCACCACTAGCTGCTACAGTCTTAAAGTAAGAGTAGGCATGTTTGGGGGAGAAGACAGAAGAGATGTGTGTGCCTACAGAGGCTCCNTGGAAACCAACAAGCCACTCTGGCTTGGAGGAACACAGCATGAGCAGTGGGCACAGGAAATACATCTGAGAAGCAGGTGAGAAAGNGCACCTGGTGACCCAGTGGTTTCTGTTGAGGACTTCAGCTGAATCCCTTACTGTCAGAATCAGAGAGGAGTATGTATGCTCAAATTTGTGTTTGAAGTTCAAGTGCAGTAATAGTTGTGAAGGGACGGGAGGGGAGAAGACTGGAGATGAGGTACTGGTCCATTAAGCAGACTGGCATGGGTGGCAATATGAAAAGGATGCAGAGAGAGAAGTGGTGTTAGGGATGCTGAATGGTGGCAGGACAACCATATGAAGAGAGAGAGGTGTTGCAAATGTGAGTGACCGTGTCTACGGGTGCTTCTAAAAGAAAAGGAGGCAGGGGGTGCAACCTAAAGTTCCAGCCATAGGAATCAGGCCACAAGTCCTGAGCAGCCCAGGATGGGGGAAAAGGGAAGAGCGGGGCAGAGCCTGGGGCAAGTGGACAAGTGTCCAGGGGTGANTAGAGAAAACAAGGCCCACTGGGGAAGCCAAGGGATACACTAAGAACTCAACCACATGGAGTTAGGAATTAACCCTGGCTCCTACCTCAGAGGACCAGGAACATGGAGCCCATGAATGCCATCTGGATTTAGCTACCAGGGAGCAATAGAGGGCCCGGGGATGATGGGGCAAGAACATAGGGGAGGGTTAAGAGGGAGAGGGATGCCATGGAAACAGAAACAGTGGACAAGGGCAGGCCTCCTTGGCCACTCTTTGGGAAATTGGAGTAACAAGGGGAAGGGAAGAAGCATGAAGAAGGAGCCAATAGGTAGAGATGGAAATGCAAAAGGAAACAGTGCTGTCCCCAGGGGTAAGTAACAGAATGTCTGCTCCTCTCCTCCCTAGTCTAAGAAGCTAAGGTGTCGGGTTGCTTAACTGACACATTTTTATGTAGCCTGACTTTTGGTAGAACCAGATATAGAGGCTCAGGAAGTAACGTAAGAGCCTACATCTCATTCCACAGGTCCTGTCCCAATGCCTCACTGTACACCTTGTTCTCAGAGAGACTCAGCAGTGTTCNGTATATTTTTAAAACGTGATGTGTTTATCATCTTAATGGGTGACTTTTTTCCACAGTTTTAAAAAACTATGTTTTCAAGGTCATGCATCNACCACAACTAACCCAAAATATTTTCAGCATCTCTCCAAAAACTTGCATATAGTAACAGTCACGCCCTCATTTCTCTAGCCCCAACTACTAATCTAACCTTTGATTTGGCACATTCTGAGTGTTTTATAGGAATCCTGCAGTGTGTTCTGTGACTGAATTCTTTCCACTCAGGATACTGCTTTCAATGTTCATGCATGTTGCGGCACCAGGACTCTGTTCCATTTTCCACCAGCATAATAACCCATTGTATGGATCTGCTGAGCTCTGCTTANTCCTAAACTAATGGACATTTGGGATCATTCTTAATCAAGACAGCTACAAATAATGCTGCTGCCCACATGTGCATTTTCATGCAAAGACATATTTTCAGTCCATTTGGAATTATGGAGTCCCATGGTAGCTCTATGTTTAACTTTCTAAAGAAAAAAATTTTGAAGAAATTGTTGTCCCAAGTGGCTCTGCCCTTTTCCATTCCCACCTTCCACGAGTAGGGTTACAATTTCTTTACATTCTTGAAAGAACTTGTTATTGTGTGCCTTTAATTAGAGCCAATTATTATGGTTTGGGTTTCCATTCCTCTAATGACCGATGTCACTGAGCGACTTTTAATGTACTTACTGCTCATTGGCACTGCTTTTGAAGATGTGTGTATTCAAATCCTTTGCTTATTGTTTAATTGGGCTGTTCTTTCATTCTGGAGTTGTGTGAGTTCTTTACATAGTCTACCCAGACATTCTTTAAGAAATGGATGACTTGAAATATTTTATTCCACTCTGTGAGTTGTCTTTTCACTTTCTTGATGGTGTCTTCAGCCGCACAGACATTTTTATCTTGAAAAAGCACAGCTCACACACTTTTCTTTGGTTGTCTGGGAAATAACAGCAANCTCTGCGTCNTGGAGATTTATACCTGTGTTTTTTCTTCCAGAGATTTTGTAGTTTGGTTTCTCACATTGATTTCTATCATCCGTTTTAAGTTAATGTTTTGTTTACAGTGTGATACAAGNATCCAAATTTATTTTTTCCATGTGGTTTTTCCAGTAAGCCCAGAACCATTTTTAGAAAATAATCTCTTTCCCTACCTTATTGTTTTGATGCTTGTCAAAGACCAAGTAACCATAGATTTATGAGTTTATTTCTAGATACTCAGTTCTACTCCACAGAAATCTGTGTCTGTCTTTATCCCAGACCACAAAGTATTGATAACTGCAGCAATACACTAAGTTTTTAATTTGGAAAGTATGAGTTCTCCACCTTGATTGTTTTTTTCAAGATCATTTAGACTTCCTGGAATTTTTTATTACCATGTTAATTTTAGTCTTAGGTTGTCAATTTCCACCCAAAAAGGCAACTGGAATTTTGATATGGATTGTGTTACATATGGAAAACAATTTGAGGAACTTAATACTAAATCCTCTATCCCATGGATGCAGGGTGTCTTTCCATTTTAAGGCCTTTGATTTCTGCAATATTTTTGGTTTTCATTGTCAAACTTATTCTCAAGCATTTTGTTCATCATGATGCTGTTATGAGTAGGATCGTTTGCTTTATTTCATTCTTGGAGCATTCACTGCGAGGCTATAGAAATGCAGTTGACTTTTATGTTTTGATCATTATCTTGTTATCTTACTAACTCATCTATCAGATTAAATAGTTTTCTCAGAGATTGCTTGGAATTTTGCATACCTAAGGTCCTGTCACCTTCCAATAATTGTTTTGTGCTCTGGATGCCTTTTATTTCTTTTTCTTGGCCAGTTTTCCTGAAGACTACCTCCAGTGCAGTCGTGATAAGTGGGGAAGAGTATGATATTATTCTCTTGTTCTAGACCAGTGGTTCTCAAGCTGTGAGTTGCAACCCCTTGGGGTCAAATGACATTTTCACAGGTGTCACATATCACATAGCTGTCACAGGTGTCAGCTATCCTACATATCAGATATTTACATTAAGATTCATAACAGTAACAAAATTACAGTTATGAAGTAGCAACAAAAACAATTGTATGGTTGGGGTCACCACAACATGAGGAACTGTATTAAAGGGTTGCAGCATTAAGAAGGTTGAGAATCACTAGTCTAGACCTTAGGGTTAATTTTCTGTCTTTAGCCATTAAGTTTATGTTAACTGTCACGTTTTCATGGGTGTGTTTTATAAGGCCAGAAAAGCTTCCTTGTGTTTCTCATCTGTTGAGTAATTGTTGTTACTTAGTGTTGAATTTTTACCTAATTTTTTTTAATATATCAAGATCATCTTGGGTTTTGTCCTTTCTCAGTAGGTCTTTGTCCTATTGATACAGTGTATGACACTGGTGCCTTCCCTTGTACTAAACTAACCTTGCATTCCTAGAATAAATCCCACTTGGTCATAATGTTTCATCCTTTCTCTGTATGGCTAGATTTGATTTGTTTGGTTTTGTTGTTATTTGTTTGCTTTAGTTTTGCTATCACAAGCTGTCTATAGCAAACAAGATTTTTTCAATGAGAAAAAAAAGAACATTTCACTCTAACATTATAGCAAAAATCAGAACCTGACTTATACTGACCCTAAATAACGTATGTATCTCATCATAAACCAATTAGTGTGGCCAATGGAATGAGGTTTGCTGATTAGTTTGGACGTGAACACAGGATCAGTCCCTGTAAAAGCTTGATCAGAGTGAGAGGTGGAATACCACCCCCCTAGGAAAAAATGGTAGGGCTTTAGTTTGCCAAAATGATGATTGATAGACAGTGGATGGCAGAAAGTAATCAGTGTCCACCACAGCATGAAACTAACCAGNTGAAGGGACATCTGACAGGAGAAACAGAGTGCTGGGTCTGTGCAAAGTCTATGAGTGATAGACAGAAGAAATGGGAGATGATGTCACCTGCTGGAGGGATAACGGGGAAAAGTTAATGGAAAACACAGAAGGAAAGAAAAGATGTA
Organism: Neotoma lepida; assembly: GCA_001675575.1. Classification (NCBI taxonomy): domain Eukaryota; kingdom Metazoa; phylum Chordata; class Mammalia; order Rodentia; family Cricetidae; genus Neotoma; species Neotoma lepida. The sequence goes on along the minus strand of LZPO01108010.1, from coordinate 102,417 downwards.
GCTAGAAGGACACAGAAGGTGGAGAGGTGATCTCAAAAAGTCCTAGACCCAAAGCTAGGTACTGGACTGGCTGCAACACTGGGTCTCCTGGNGATGTTGAAAGAGGGGTTTTAATGAATCCTGTGAGCTAGTAAAANAGCCAATCAAATAGGCCAGGAGACATTTTGTAGCCAGCAGAAAGCAGAAGCCACACAGGGCTGATTGATAGGCAGAGGGTGGGACTTGGGTGTAGAAGTCTTAGGAAAGACCAGGGGCATCATATGAGGTCAGGAGACAAACATGGGTGTTGAACTGTGCTGGAGACCTCAGAGGGAGGCTGTTTTAAGGAAGGATAAATGGAAACTACTGCAACCAACAGGGGCCAAGAANAATATAGTACATAATATATTAATAACAAGTACTTAATATTGCAGTCTCAGGTATGGGCAAAGACTCCATCTTGCTCCCAAAGATCTCTTGAAGAGTTATGGAGGGACGTGGTCAGCCTCACTGAGTGGAGTTTAGTCCAAGNACTGGGACAGGGCCTGGAAGGTCAAGCCAAGGATTACAGCATCATCTTAAGAGTAGAGGGAAACTATTAGACCTGTATAAGCCAGGACATGGCAGATTAGAGCTGCATTGCTAAAATGTCCCTCCCTCCCAGGAGAGTACGTTGGGAAGGAAGCTGCTACATTGTCTTGGCAATAGTCAGTTGGAGACTTGAGCCAAACAAAGTATGAAGTGCAGCCACAGAGAGCTTGAGCAGGTGGGGAGCCAACACAGGAAAGGACACAGCGAGAGGAAGACTGCNAGCCAGNGCGGGAGAAGACAAGGGAAAGGTGGTGATGTAATGGCTAGCATTATGATGAGATTTAGAACCATCCAGAAAGCAAACCTCTAGGCATGTCTGTGAGGGCATTTACAGAGGGGTAGAAACGAGGAGAGATTATCTACCCTGAATATAGGCAGCGCCATCTCATAGAATGGGGTCTCTGATTGAACAAAAGG